>CAWWDR010000693.1:0-12818 GCA_963942565.1 Maea johnstoni | reverse complement strand
CTAGGGAGCTGTGACAGTGAAATTGTTGCCTCGGTAAAATTAACGAGTTAGGTATATCTATGAAGTTTAATTTAGTAATATTTCTTATCAGCATATCGGTTGTGTAACGTCATCTACCCAGAAGTATGGCGTCTCGTAGGACGATAGGTACATCTCGCGGATGATATCTGACGTCATCGTATATGCTAAGCCGGAACAGTAGGTTGGATACGTGGTCTCACCGGGGAAATACGCGTCGTCCACGCACCATTTTATACAGCCACCTTTCGCAGTTCTCAGGATAGGCATGGTACCACCCCACCACACATTGCAGATGATGGTTCGAGTGAGAGTTTTGTTGGCAAATCGAGTAAGATAATGAAATATGTTATAAAAGGCATCGTCATCGGCCTTTATACGTATCGAACTTTTGGGCAATACGTCGAGACCCAGTGTCACGGTAGCGCCATGACGGATTTGATGGAAAGATTGTGGTATTGGTCCTGAAAATCACCCTGAACGATATCATTGTAAAGATGGTTCTCTTCAATTATCTCTTTCTGTTCGACCTGGGAGTTGGACAAACCCATAACAAATATTGCTCTCATGTTATCACGTTTGTATATTTTCATATCGAGCCAAGTATTTCTGAGTGCCTCCCTGCGTTTGACGTTCCCAGGCGATGTGTGGATGTATATTAGAGTGTGTATATCTTTCCCAGGCTTGCATTTGTCGAAGTTTCCTATTCTGTACTGCACCTTACTAAAAAGCTGATAAATAGTTTTCGTTGGATCGATAGGTGGCACTGTAGTAGATGCCGTTGCCATGGAGATACCAGCCAATGCTGTTGTTGGGTGATGCTTTGCTTCATTCGCCCTTGGCACATCAGCAATTTGTCCAGGTTTATGTATCAAACTTGAATCAAGAGATCCTTCTTCACGCAAAGCCCACTTCTTCAGGACAGCTGAAGCAGGGTCCGTGTATGTGGCGCCACGTAGCGAATAGTCAGGTAACCAATATAACGTGCTGCATATCATTATTATCACAATGATACCAGGCATCGAAACCCTCCTCAGGTAAATGATTCTAGGTAGCTTCATTCCTGTAGAAAAGAAATAATACAGTTGTACTTTCCGACATCTCGCCAATTCCTAATTTGAAAAAAACTTTCCTCCCGTGTTCTTTAAAGTTCAACCAGATTCCATGAACAATTTCGATTCCAAATTCCAATCGTTTATAGAGAGGAGAAATAATAAACATAGGAGAGGGAGCTTATATATTTTCCTATGGACATAATTTGTATAACAGCAAATTTTCGGTCACCCTCAGTTTCCCAAAGTGTTAGGCCGATTTATTTTATTACTGGGGAATAAAAATCTGGGATTACCTTTTTTGTATTACTTAGAGCTACCGAGATAACAAAAAAAGGGGTCAGAATGTATTTTTCTTGAATTTCGTCATTTTGCATTATGTATTATTTGAATGATATTGTCTATTTTTCGGGGCCTTTTGCTTTTAGAACGCTAGAATTGGTGGTGTGTGTAAATTTGCAGTGAGTAGCCATATGTTAATGGTCCAATTTGACCACTTGATAACTTTTGCTCCGATGTCTCAATTTCTTCACTTTAACATCCCAAATTTACTGATTGACTATCGTGACTGTCAGATTCATTAGATAGCTCTGAGGTCTCTTTATAAACCTATCAATAAAATACAATGGTAGTGACGTTTTAGTTGTATAAACAGACACTCAATGATTATTGGATTGTGGGATAGTTTTGTTGACATTAAAGCTTTCAATGAGGCAAAACTGATTTAAATTTAGCTTTTTGTCTTTTTGTAATTTGTGTCACTCTTTGGGACATTTAAGTCATTAGCAGTTAACTTACTGCTAATGAATAATAGTTGCACCAACAGCTTGCTTGGAGGCTATTTACTGGCTAAGATGGCCGCCCCCAGTGCCTCTATTAAGTGTCTATTGGGAGGTGTTTAAACAGCAATATAGTTCTTGTATGAAGGTTGACACTGGTGGGAACTTGGGATTAAGTAGATAATACCATAAGAAACTATTTGGGCCTCTGTTCTACATGATGAAATTGTCCTTTAACAAATCTAATGATGTTATCCTGAAAACTGGTAAAATATCGAACCCGGCATTCTAATTTGATGCATTGCATCCGCCATCGATATTGTTGCATAGAATACCTAGGCCGCAGAAAAAGTTGTGATTAACTGTCTCTCGCCCACGCTTACTGTCATGCGGGCAGCTTTCAATTCGCACAGATTAAGTTTGACACACTGCCGATTTCGTTTTTGTCTCCACTAATTATCTGTGAAATACCCCCGTCAGAAGAAAGCCGACTTGTTGTAGTAAATTGTAAAAATCCATGTGGACACTTTGTTCACGTATCATTGTTTTCAACAACTTTGCCAGAGCCAGAGCTGTTATAAATCTATTAAACTTGTACAAATGCATATGTTTATATCATTTTATGTTTTAAATTGAAACCCCTTTACAGTCAAACCAAGGATGGCCAGGTGCTCTGAGTCATGGTTGTAGGAAAATTAGTTGGGAACATGTGTCAAAAATTCAGTTGTTTGAAAACAAGCCAGAAAAATAGTGTACTTCTAAGTGTTTATTGTATATTTATAGTGTCTAAAGCAAGTTGTGGGTTATAATTGTGTTATGTGTTCACAAGCTTGTTACCTTACGAATGTACGGCAGCAAATTCTTAAGAAATGACGCAGAAAGATACTTTATCTTTTCTAGTCCAGTAAATAAATACAGGGAAACCTTAGGAGAGTGAACACCTTGGGACCAGGACGAAACGTTCATTAAAGGGGGTGTTCACATTTTGGCGAGTTACGTTGAAGGACTTGATGATAATATTATACCAATAGTGGGGGGGTATTTTAACGGAGACATAGGTGATCAGGGAGGCCCACGGGGTATCGGTCGCGCAACTAAAGCTGGCCTAAATGTCCTGAGCTTTATGAAAGATCATAACTTAATAGCTGTGAATCTAATGAGCAAATCCACAGGCTCAAGAAGAACTTATGAAGGGCATAACGGCAGTTCAACTATAGATTACGTTCTAATCCCAGAGTATTTAAAAGGCAATGTAGTTAGCTGTCACACTGGAAATAACAATGCTCTAAATACCTCTGATCACCTATCAGTCGAAGTGAATCTCGCATTAACCCTCTTACCGAGGTGTGTAGAAATAGAGACTCATCAACAACGGTTAAGATGGGATAAACTGTATTACAATCAAATGTTGGACAATTACCAGAGGGCGGTTGATAATGAATTAGGGATAATTGAGAATAGAATAAGGGCTGCAATAGAGGTGACCCCAGATATCATTGACAATTCTTTTGATAGTATGGTAAATGCTATTCACTCGGCTGCCTTAATTGTACCCAGGAGTAAATTCGTCAAACATCTGAAGCCTTACTGGTGTAATGAATTAACTAGACTTAAGAAAGAGAACATGACGTGGTTTAAGAGATGGAAAGAGGAGGGGAGGTCACTAGACGAAAATAACATTACAAGAATGAGAATGAAAGCCACAAAGAAAGCCTTTTGTAAAAGAGTTAAACAATTAAGCAAAAGTTATTACAACCAAATGGTAGCGGAGGCGGCGAGTAAAGCCGAACTGAATCTGAATGACTTTTGGAAGTTTGTGAGAAACATTAAAGGGAAAAAGAAGAACTCTTTTAACGCAATAAAGAATAGGAACGATAAGGTGGTATATGAACTAGATGAGGTTTTGGAGGAATGGCGAGCTCATTTCAACAACCTTAGCAAACCGAAGAATGAACCAAGGTTTAATCAAACAAACTTCCGTAAGGTATCACAGAAGGTTAACGAATGGGTATCAGAAAGGGATACTAGTGAATTTATTGAAGTACCTTTTAATGAAGAAGAGGTTGAGGGCGCAATAGGCAAATTAAACTGTGGCAAAACCCCAGGGCATGATCAAATAACTAGTGAGCATATTAAATATGCAGGCAGGGGGCTCATACGGCTTATATGCCTCCTTCTGAACCTATGTGTACAAACTGAATACATTCCACTCAATTTCAGGAAAGGGGTTGAAGCCATATTGTGGGAGAGAATCCAGCCCTGGTGGTTTGAGAGTCATGCTACCTCAGTGCTTCAGGGCGCAGCCCGGAAAGACTTCTCATGTGTCCATACAGCCCTCACGCTGCAAGAGACGATTTCTAAGCAGCGTGAGGGAGGTCAGAAGGTCTTCGTGGCGTATTATGACGTCTCGAAGGCTTTTGATTCTGTATGGACGGATGGGTTGTTCTACCAACTGTATAAAATAGGTAATCTCTGGAGAATTTTATATAAATCATACGAAAATTTCCAATGTTGTGTCCGAACAGGGTCAAAAGTCTCAACAACCTATAGTATGGACTGTGGTATCCATCAGGGGGGTTATTTATCGTTAATTAAGTATACGGCTTATGTAGACTCACTGATATCCAAACTCGCTGAATCCAACCTTTTCTGTGATATATACAGAGTGAAGACATCGCCTGTCGGCTATGCCGACGATTTAGCTGCATGTACAATATCTAAGCGCAGGATGGATTTGGTGATGGACAAAGTTTTGCAACATGGAAATGACTGCCGGTATTCATTTAATGCCTCAAAAAGCGCGGTTCTGGTCTTCGGCGAAACTAAGAAGGATAGGAAAATAGGCGCTGAAAACAGGATGTTCTCACTTGGTGGTAAAAGAGTTAAAGAGCGCCTATATTACGATCACGTGGGGGCTAAGACTTGTGTAGATGGGGACACCCACGTTAGAACTTCTGAAAAAGTCATTAAGGCAAGAAAGGCACTGAATATGTCGACTAACCTAGGCATAAGAAAGGGTGGTCTGAACCTTAAGACGTGTAATCTGATTTATTGGACTTTTGTAGTACCTACATTACTATTCGGGTGCGAAACATGGGTAATTAAAGGAAAAGACATAGATTTGATAAGGGGGTTCCAAAGATTCGCAGCACGACGCATTCAGAGGTTACACTATAACTCACTCAATGTGACTAGTTTTGCCTGCCTTGGATGGATGGATGTTATTACATTCATAAAGGCACGCAAAGTAGTATTTGTACGCACAATCTTGAACATGGACGAAAATATGCCAATTCGAAGAGTATTTATTGAAAGGCTTAGAGAATACCAGGTGGGATGTGACAACCCATATGATAGTCCGGTAATACAGATATTACAGTATTGTTCTGAATTTGGTATGTTGGGAATAGTCGATCAAATGGCACACGGTCATTTCCTTAGTAAAGGTGGGTGGAAGAATATGGTCTGGAAGAAGGCATGGTCATTAGAAGACAGAGAGTGGACAGAAGATAAACTCGGTAATGAAAAAATGGACCTCATTCAAAGAGTAACCCTGAAGCCCATCTATTCTGTCTGGTGGGCATTGGCCGACAAAGCCCAGTCTTACATGAGGCGATGCGAAATAATGATTGAATTATTATGCCACGCGAGTAAACTAAAAGCCGATGACAGTAGATTTAACAGGGCCTCCTTTAGTAACAGATGTTGTACACTCTGTGTCCACCCATCTCTTGAGAATACAATACACATGGTCAAGCAGTGCCCGTCACAGGATGAGATAAGAGAAGAAATGTACAATTCGATAGCAGAGTTAGGGAGGAATTTGGAGAGAGTATGTACATTTGATATCCTGATGGGAAAGACAATTGAGGGGTGGAGTGATGATGACATGATCCCTATCAGGGAAATCACATGTACATACATCACCAAGATGTACTACAAGGTCCTGAACTCAAGAGTAGTGTGATAAAGTACATACACTGCCCTGTCATAATCTGGAGATGCTAACTGCATGACCATAATATTCGTATTTTGGACCTAATGCATATATAGTTGTAAAGGTATTGCAGCTGATACACTGAATAATCAGCAATTTATGTATCTGCCGGAGCAAATGTAGTTATAAGAATGCCGTATTAAATAATTTGTTTTTTTGTTTTTTTCTGTTTCATTGCTAACCATGTTTATTTCTTATTATGTTAAGTTGTTATATTTATAGTATTATGTGCAATTTTGTAAATGATTTTTACAGCAAATAAATGTACTACTACTACTACTTTATCTTTTCTAGTCCAGTAAATAAATACAGGGAAACCTTAGGAGAGTGAACACCATGGGACCAGGACGAAACGTTCATTAAAGGGGGTGTTCACATTTTGGCGGTTTTGGGAGGTACTAGTACTGGTACCGATATTGTTTCAAAAAGTACCATATGGTACGGTTTCATTCATTAAAGATACGCTTAACAATACTGTATGTATGAACAGTCAAATTTGTACAAACGACCACTTGCTGTGAACGACCACTTTAAGATTTCCAAAAGGCTATTCCCTGTATATTTTACCGAGACCCTCGAAAATGATATTTTCTTTTAAACTTATCGATTATTCCATCATTTCACTGTGCCGTGTCCAATAGACAAGGCGTCTAGGTTCTGATCAGATAAATCTTCCGCACTGAGTTGACCGACCCAACTGAAGTCACCTGAACATGGGACACTGTCCTGTTCCTGCTGAACAATTTCAGAACTAAGTTATAATTAGGCTAGACTCAGTTTTGAGTCGTTGTCAATTTCAGTTTGATATGCATTGTAGTAATAACTTCTTCACCTAAGGCTAGGCTAGTGCTGCATGATATACCGGAGTCCGTTTACGCGTAAAACCAGCACTTGGTCTATGTTTTCTCCTCACTCATTGACAGCATTCACGTGGCCGTTTAATGAAGGACCATTTACTGTTAGGGATAAGATATCATGGTCGTTGGTCGCGTCAAGCAAGTGGTCGTTTAGTTAAGGTAAAATATACAGGGAATAATTACTAAACCTTCCCTTTGACATAATTCATGGTAATGGTTGTTATATATTACAGTCAATAAACATGGATACATATACACATACATATAAACACACATACATACACACACACACACACACACACACACACACATGCATACATAGATATAGATCGAGCAACTCTATCGTCGGGTATGCCGTTGTTTACATTATGAGATTGATAGGCCATACCCACGATAGAGAAAGCCCCATACAAAACTTTTCCACTGCGCCCAAAAAACTGGGCGCTCACATTTCTAGCCCAGTCTGGCCCCCCAAACCAACTGAAATCGTTCCCTACCTTATTAATTTACGTTGTGACGCTTTTACAGCACTCAAATCCGTCCAGAGTGCGAGAAATGAGAGCTTTTTGGCTGGAAGCGATAATTTTCACTGTGTCCGTTCCGCCATTTAATTTGAGGCATGACTAGTCGAGCAGCACTGTCAAGCATTTCCCGTATAAAACCTATCACCTTCTCACACGTGTGCTGCTCGACTAGTCATATCTCAAATTAAATGGTGGAACGGACACAGTGAAAATTATCGCTTCCAGCCAAAAAGCTCTCATTTCTCGCACTCTGGACGGATTTGAGTGCTGTAAAAGCGTCACAACGTAAATTTCCAAGGTAGGAAACGAATTCAGTTGGTTTGGGTGGCCAGACTGAGCTAGAAATGTGAGCGCCCAGTTTTTTGGGCGCAGTGGAAAAGTTTTGTATGGGGCTTTCTCTATCGTGGGTATGGCCTATCAATCTCAGAATGTAAACAACGACATACCCGACGATAGAGTTGCTCGATCTAACATAGATACACACATACATACATACATACACACATACGTACATACGGTGTGATATTCATATGTTCCTACCGTAGAAGATGCTCTGGGCACGCAGTGATGAATGGATCTGGACTCATTGAAATCAGATCTGCCTCCACCCCCACAGGTTTGTGTTGGACACTGTCATGCGCACAAGGTGCCTTGCAGTGGAAGCAGCCGCTGTCAGTCATAGTAAAAGTAAATGTCATTATATAAATATGACATCCCTGTGGGTGTACATCTGGAATAACTTCCCCGAGAGAGGATTGTCTCTTGAGGACGTAACCCACAAGGATGTCATATTTGTTTTATTATACTGAACAAAATACAAAACACAAAAAAGGGAAAATTACAAAAAGAGATTTTGGATAAATGCTCGTTGTCTGCCATTTTGACCTAGATCCAACGGTAGGTGACTCGGCAAACTCTGTGGGTGTTCGCGGGTGTTAGCATGTCCTAAACAACTAGCACACACGCTCTTGCTGTGTGTTGTTTAATTGAATAACGCCCGCTGTTAAGGACAACAGCCTGTCGCTAAGGAGTGAGTATAACATGACGATTGTTCTAGGGCCCTTGAACAACCAAAATCAAGAATCTTCGCGTGTGGTATAATAAATAAAAATACATGGTATTATGGTAACCGTGAATATCATTTTATGCCACGATATCAGAGAACATGTTTGGTGATGAAGATGGATAATAAGCAGGTCATGCAAAAAATGTGCGAGAAAAAATAGATATTTTACCGTCTAGGTTTATTATGCTATTGTTTTGGCTAGCCTCCTCCCTGAAGACAAAACCTTCAGAGATATTTCTACATGGCAACAGGATAACCGCTGGCTTAGGATACTCCGTGAAATCGAACTTTCTGGCAAGCGAGAGATTATCCTCAAGTTATGCTAGCTAACCCATAATCCGTCTTTCGTGAAACACACCCCAGCTTTGACAAAAGATCTACCCATTTTTCGACCAAATAAAGTTCCCACCTTCAGAGCCCGTCAAATTTTCCCTAAAAATGGAAAATGTTGAAAAATCTATGGAGTAGCTGTTTTGACAATCACCTGAGAATATTAACACTCTCTGCTTCAGTCTGCGGTTGCGTTCCGTGTTTTGTGAGATGCTGACGCAGATCACTCTTTCTTCACTGTTTGTATTTTATATTATATTTACTTATTTTTTTTATCTATATTCTTACGTTCGTTATTAGTTCTCTTTTATTGAAAACTTTGTTTAATATCTACGTATGCGTTGTATGATTTTGCAAGTTCAATATTACAGTCAATAAAGCATACAGTACATGCATACAAATCACAGCTGCACAAACAGCTGCACAAATCAACGCCACACTTCAAAAACCTCAAGACCACCTATCTGAGGATCTTGATCAGAATATAGAGTAACAATGCTTGGATTAAAGGAAAAGACATTCATATGTGGCCAGCACATTTGGTTAACATACAAGACGTAGAACTGAGCGCCATCTCTCAGTATTCATTAATATTTATTTAAAAACAGAAATTAGAACAGAAACAAACAGAACAATTAAACTGAAAGAACATCGATCCAATTTCCTGTAATAAACTGAAAATCGATCATTTTGAGGCAATCGACATTTGCCCAGCAGCGAGAATAAGATTCTTCTTTAACTACCCAACACCAGATGAATGGTCATAGAAATTATAAATGACAACCATGTAAAGACCTGAATGAAATTCACATTCAAATTACCCACAAAGAAATTATCCGAGATGAAAATAAGCACATTTTCTCTGTGAACTGACTGAGCTTTCTGTGTCTATGCAGTACATTTGTAGTTAAAAGGCATTCATGGAATTGTATTTCATATACTTGTGGTTCCCTAACATTAACTAAGTTACTGCAAATTAAGCAATTAACCAGTCGAAAGCAATATTGAAATTCTGCTTCACCACAGAAGAATATCTGGCCAGAACACATGGTAATCTGAAGAAATTCAGTAATTCTGATCACGACAATCTCCATTTGTCCTGCATGTTAAGCAAATAAGTAATCACTTATCCTTCATATTGCAGGAAAATCCTCTCTGGAGGCAGCAGGCGGTTTTATGATGAATTTATACCATGTATACCACTAAACAACTTGCCATTTACTGATTATGCAGAAATGTTGCACTCAAGCTCTCTTATATCTCGAGTTATCACGCCAGCCTTTGTATTTTGTATAACTTTGCAATTAGATATTCCAAAAAAATAATGTAAAACCAAAACATGTGTACCTGTCATTGGTTCTGTATACCTAATTCTCTAATTATTATGGTAGTATGTGTGCAGATGTTGGAATGATTCCGTTATTAACGTGTGTAGCATGCGTATTTACGATGGTGTCTGGCTCTGTTAATACCTTTTGTTTCATAACTTACTTGGTATCGGAGGTTTAAAGGCATAACTTTAATAATAATAAAGAAATAAAGCTGTGCGAAATATATATGTTTAAGGTTTATTGTCTAAATAAAGGGAAGCAGCTTGTGTTTGAACATGTGTTGAATATTTAGTTTTGGTGGAATGCTGCATGTACTAGCCTGGAAGAATCAACACTGGGGCGGTCATATTTCAGTGAATTGTTGTACAGTTGGAATTCGTCAGTGTCCACATTAGGCAAATATTAGCGATTTCTCAAAATCCCCAAGGGTGCCCAAATGGCAAAGGGTTGATTCTTGATCACGACACAATAATATTAGTTATCCGTGTTGTGAAAATGGGATACGTCCAGATGTCTTGAAAAAGCCAACTGCATCACAAGAGGCTCTGCACCTTAAAGGGGAACTTGGGGAAAAACACATCATAGGTTTATATGAAAGTTCATGAACATAGCTCAACATCTGTCATAAACAGAGAAGCCCTAGAGCTCCACACAAAGAGAAATCTCAAATTGCAATTAGTGAATAGCACCTCCACTGAGGCAGGGCAGCCGCCATCTTGGATCTGAGTCAACTCATGCTGCTGTAGTCTATGTAATTGGGTGGCAAGCAGCTTAGTGGGTGTATTAGATAAAGTCAGTAGCTCTGTCTAGGAGTTAGATATTTCACTGCTCTGAAGCACATTCAAGATGTTTAGGTATGCAAATCCCTAGGACTTTGAACCAAGAGTGGCTGAAGGTGATCAGGTGGATTATATGGACATAGTTCAAGGTGTTGATGAATTTGATGGTCAAGATGTGGAAACAGAGGGCTGGCGCTTAAATAGCATGTTGTGGTGCACCTGTCAGACTTCTTTCTTTCTTTAAATTATCAGGCCCCTTCCAAAGGTATTCTTGACATTTCTTTTCTATAATCTTCATGAATATGTACACAATTACTAAAGGAAATGAAGATGATTGCTGTTCCCAGTACTGCTAGTCACTTCCTGTGTTTACTACCTTGTGTCCCATGTGGTCTAGATGTGTAATGCCAATTGGACAAGGTCAATTACCCTGTGTGTCCGTTTCCTTTACTTACTTTTGTTATTACCCTAGGGACCTAGACATAAGACAAAACCTCAGTTGTAACACAACTAACAAAATCCTGCACAGTCTATTCTCAGTGGATTAATAAAGACCATGTTGAGGTACCTATGAAAATTGCCATTCACCCTGAAAGTTAGCTGTTAGGGTTGCTAAAGTCTGTATTGCTAAAGTCTGTACATCAGATCATAATAATAAAGAGTATGATTATTAATCATAAGTCATTAAGAGAAGGTTGGTAATGAGTAAATGAAAATGTCATTTATTCTATCATAAATAAAAGAAAGGGTCATTTGCAATTTGAGATATTTTGATTTCAACCTTCCTCTATATTGCAGTACTATTTAGAAATGTATTTCTTCCCAGTGAAAATGGGGTCATAACTGACTATAACCTTAGCTGTTTCAATTTTGTAAGTTAGGGAATGATACTTACCCTTCTCATGCTGGCTTAATATTAAACATTTTATGCATACACCTGTGCTTATATTCGTTGAGCAACTGAATGAAGGTAAATCATGTTGAGACTAGTAAATGTATACCAATAAAGTAAATAAATCCCGAAATTGATAAATTGCAAGATCACTTCTGCTTGAAATAAGAGATTTATGAAAATTGGTTACCAGATATTATATCCTTGAAGAAAGTAAGACTAGATGCAATAGGAGTCGCATGGAGCATGATAAAAGGTGTATCAATTGTGACTGTTTCTTTTTTTGAAGAAGTGTGAGAGATTATGCACACCTATTTCACAAGTACCCAAACCTTCTAAAAAAGCATCCCTCTTCAGAACCTTGTTAACTGTACTCTGAAGTAATCCTGACTGCAGTGTGTGATTCCTGACATAATCCTCGTCAGTGAAGTGGTCTGAACATACATTATGCATACTTCAGGACAGGTGGATTTAAAAGTTTCATGGATGCTAACCACTGTTTTTGTCTAAATTTACTACTAGGAAATCTATGAAAGCTTTCTCCACTACCGTGTCTTTTTTTACAGCCAATTGCTGCACATGATTTCACCATTTTCTTGTTTGATATATACGTTTTTATGCAACTTGCGCAGAGAGCTCTTGTCAGGACCACTGCTGTTAGATACACTGCCCAGAGGTAGCTTGGAGACAGGATGTGATCCCTGCCACCCGATTGTGTCACAGCTGATAGCACTTGAAAAACATGGCCGCACCCAGTGGCTGGCAGAGGCTGTCTAGGAGGATGACAATACGCAAAAATCTCCCCTCATGGGATCACTGAGAGAAAAAGAATGGTAGCATCCTGTTCCTGAAGTGTATAACTTTCATATAAGCTGATATGTTTGTGAGCCTTTAGGGCCCCTTTAAGCAAATCAACTGACCGTATACAAAAAACGGCCAAATCTTATTTTCACCACAGGGAAACAAATTCATCATCAGCTCCCGCATAAGTGACATTCATTTTTGTCATACATTGTATTTTTTCCATTAATAAATTTATCATATATATATATATATATATATATATATATATATATATATATATATATATATATATATATATATATATATATATATATATATATATATATATATATATATATATATTTATATATATATATATATATATATTTATATTTCACTCACGGATTTGG
>CAWWDR010000692.1:0-13418 GCA_963942565.1 Maea johnstoni | reverse complement strand
TATATATATATATATATATATATATATATATATATATATATATATATATATATATATATATATATATATATATATATATATATATATATATATATATATATATATATATATATATATATACATATATGTATATATATATATATATGTATACATATATGTATATGTATACATATATATATATATATACATATATGTATATATATATATATATATATATATATATATATATGTATACATATACATATATGTATATATATATATATATATATATATATATATATATATATATATATATATATATATATATATATATATATATATATATATATATATATATATATATATATACCAGTATATATATATATATATATGTATGTATATATATATATATATATATATATATATATATATATATATATATATATATATATATATATATATATATATATATATATATATATATATATATATATATATATATATATATATATATATATATATATATATATATATACATGTGTGTGTGTGTGTTTGTGTGTGGGTGTGGGTTTGTGTGTACTCTCAAGTTTGTACTATGACCCCAGTCCCTTTCCCTGATAAAAATTGTCTAGTCACGATAATAAGAAAAAAAGATGTGATGATGATCAAAAGTGCAATCCCCGTAAGCGAATTGTTCGAAAATTGCAATTTCTCTCTGTATTACGTATACTATCATTTCGTGGGTCCAGCCCTTCAGGCAAGATTAATAGAAATATACACACATGTAATGATTCCTATATCTTCTTTGTAATCCTAGATGACGTTTCGATGATTGCTCCGTGGATATCTATATTTTCCCGCACGAACCATCCCATATTTTTTGTTATGTTCCTACGCAAGGAATTACTGAGAGAAAATATGTCCATTGGATTGTCTTTAACGTCCGCCGTCCGCCCATCTTATGCCACATACGTATGTATTGTGCGTCTGTAAGAATACTTAGTCAGAATACTTACTTACTTAGCGAACCATGCATACATACATACTTGAATTGACTAAAGATGTATGACCATAAGAATGAAAACGAATAGTATGTATTAACGATCACAATTTTTCTTTTTTCCATTTTCTCTTGAAATAAATCTCGATGTTAACCAAGGTAAGTATTAGTATGCATCAACAATATCCGTTTTTTCTATTTATTGTTTACTCATCATGGGGTTTTCTTGTATTTGTATACTTTATATCATACTGATATATTCAATAAACATACAAAGGAATACAATACTTGGGGGAACTATCTAAATCATTTCATTAAAGAACTGGCTTTCCAATCCTTAAAAGACCCCAAGCAATGCTAAAAATAGACTGATGAAATGTTATTCCCCATTTTATGTTAATTTTCTTCTTTTATCGTATAACTATGGTGGACAATTTCTTATGTTCAATATATCGTATAGTATATATTGAATATATTAAGGATATAAAGAATACATCGAGATACTGATAGCTAAACGTAAACAGCCTGATACTCGATTTTGGCCTAATCTCCATACAATCTAGCATCAGGGATTTCTGAGCAATTACAATGTGGTCTCACAAGGTTTGAGTTGCATAATACAAAAGATAAAGATAAACCAAGTAACGAAGTAGGGAGACTGTATCCTTAACCTTCCTTAATAGCTGAATATGTATGTATGTATCTTTATTGACTGTAACGAGGTTACAAAATACTCATACTCTAAAAATCATGTAACAGGAGAATACAAAAATATACTATAAATAAATTGCAAAGAAAACATAGGAAAACATAACATACTGTAACGTTTAACATTCAAATAAAGTAACTAAATGAAATAATATATGCAAAAACCTGGCTATTTACAGAATTCTAGGCTGATCCATTAGTTGTTTATACGATTGTAACAACTGCTTATTTAATAACTACAGCTTATGTAATACAACCGCTTGCGTAATAAGAAATTGACTGCTTATGTAATAACACAAAAAGTTAAACGACTGTAACAACTGCTTATGTAATAATCACGGCTTATGTAATATTAATAAAAAATCAACTGCTTATGTAATAACAACCGCTTGCGTAATAAGAAATTAACCGCTTGTGTTACACAACCGCTTGCGTAATAAAAAATAACACAAAAAAGTTAAATGACTGAACCAACTGCTTATGTAATAATCACGGCTTATGTAATATTAATAAAAAATCAACTGCTTATGTAATAACAACCGCTTGCGTAATAAGAAATTAACCGCTTGTGTTACACAACCGCTTGCGTAATAAAAAATTAACCGCTTATGTAACACCAACTGCTTATGTAATAAACGAAATCTGCTTATGTAATAATAAACCAAATTCGAAAGAAAATACTTATGTTATGGGCCTGCAGCTTGTAAATAATGTGTCTGTACTCTGTATTAGTTTTTTGGTGACTTTCTCTCTTTTTGCAGTTCAGAATTGTTGTTTTGTGTTCCTTAATTACTTCTGCGATTTTGGTTTTGATTACTTTAGGGACAAGGTCAAAGGTTGTGGTCATTGTGAAAATCTGATCCATGATTTCTCCACAGCCATTTGGCTAATACTGACAGACTAAGTTACTTCAGATTCTTCTGTATTAGATTTTGGCGACCTTTGGGTTCCGTGGGGCATTGCTGTGTTAGTTATTCTATGTCATGGATGAATAACTAACACAGCAATGCCCCATGGAGTCGGGTCAAATTCATTGTAGAAAAAGAAAAATATATTTAAAATCAGAAACACAGAAGAGTAAATACAGGCAAGAATTTTAGCCAATCATTGTTCAACAGGGTCAGGTATGTTGAGCAAAACTAAATTAAATACCCCGTATCAAATAAAATAAATACAAGCTTACCTACAACTCCTCTCCGTCTGTGCCTGCTTCCATGATACTAATACATGTATGCAGTTGAAAAGGGCAGGTCCTTTATTTGTGCATTGCACACCCATAACAAAACTTATTTTCTTTCAATATTTGGTTTATTATTACATAAGCAGATTTTGTTTATTACATAAAGCAGTTGGTGCTACATAAGCGGTTAATTTTTTATTACGCAAGCGGTTGTGTAACACAAGCGGTTAAATTTTTATTACGCAAGCGGTTGTTATTACATAAGCAGTTGATTTTTTATTACGCAAGCGGTTGATATTACATATAACCGTGATTATTACATAAGCAGTTGTTACATACGATACGTCTAAGTCCAAGTAGGGGATCTGAGTGGTCCAAAGTATTGCAAAGTGACAGCTTCCTGTCCCTCACAGCTACCTAGTACCCAGTAAATCTTTATAAAGCACTAGTATTAGGATTTGGAGAATTTCATTCATCGTCAGCTTTTCTGCTATTACAGCTCAAGTCGTGACAAACAAGCTGTCAGTGTTGGAGCAAACCTGATTTCCTGTTGGAAGCTACCATTCTACTCCAAATCACTGCCATACTGGCAACTTGTAAGATAGATACAATAGTCACAAATCGGGCCTCAAGAGATAGAAGTAAACCTTGGCAGGGCAAGCATGGTTTCTAGTGGTCCAAGTCATGTGATATACTAGCATCGCCACGCAGCTGTTCATCGAACTCTTGTGTCAGTGAAGGTCCGTCCTGATTGGTATATTGCAATTAAGGAACTCAGAACCGTGAGACATTTATATATCACAGCACGCACATTCGCATGTTTATGTATTATGCATGGTTATCAACTGACCATGTGTAATCGTGACTAGATACGCAATTTGAATACAAAATATAACAAATATTAACGGATCCTAATATTAGCGAATTGGACCCACTCGTTAAAGTCGCCACTATTACGTCCACGTCAATATTTCGAACTTTACAGTATAAGGAATGATCGATTTTATTGACAAAATGTGTGAAATTACTTCACATTATGCGTACAACAAAACGGGAAAAAATCAGACAATTCATTACGACATAGCAGACCAGAAATCTTACCCATGATGGTAAGATAACTATAATCAAATCCTCTCTTATGTCCAAATCAACCCATATGGTTCTGTCTCTTCCAAGACCTGATAACTCACGTATCAAAAAGCTAAACGACATTTTCTCAGACATTGTCTGGGCCGGTATGTCTCTAAAGTTTAAAAACGAAATCTTAGAAGGTTGTTGGTATCTCATAACAAAGAGAGTGTGTAACTCTGGGCATAAAATACTTTTCTAAGTTCAAATTCGAAACTTTAGAAGGTTGCTGGTATCACATAACAAAGAAATTGTGCAGCCCTGGGCGTAAAATACTTTTCATTGCGTGGTACAGTGCAGACATTTAATTTCTGCACTAAATGCCTGGGAGGTCCACAATATGCTAGGGACGTTTTGGCCTTCCTCATGTTTTGTGCTATTTTGGGATGTTTTCAATAACGCCACCTTATTTTGCAATATGATTTGATTAATCTCATTCCGTAAGTCACAAGAAATAATCCCATGAGGTACCATAAGAATCCCCTTCATTACACTTACAGCAGCATAGCTACGAGCAGATTGCATCCAGACCTCGACCCAGATAGGAATAAACTATCTCACATGATCTCGCAAGACAAGAAAAGCACATTTCTTATTTGGGTTCCTGGGCCTTAAGCCAGGCTCGTAACTCATCCCAATGTTCTTTTCTTTTTTTCTTTCGCAAACAGATTGGTATTGATAATTGATGTGTCTCGTTACCAATATTCCACGCCTATCGGATGCAATCTGAGGAGTAGAACAGGACGATCTCGCCTTGATTAAGTGTGACCTTTATGTTCCAATGTTGGTCCCTCGGGCTCTTACTGCGAGGAACAATCTAGCATCCACTGACATGCACCAGGAGAATACAATGTATCCATGTCCAATGACGAAAGTTAATCTCACGTGCAATACTTTGCCGACATTTAATCCCTGCTCTAAATACCTGGGCAGCCTGCGCATTATACACAACCGGACGCTCGATTGCCACCCAGTTTCCTGGGCATGGATGGATAGATGACCTCACACGTGAAGGTAGCTTTGATTCGCAAGCTACTTGGGGCATTGATGTGCACCGCTTACTTTTTTACATATAGTCCCTGGGTGATTGTACCAGCAGGCACTGGTAGACGTCCGGGCGGCTGGTGCAGGAATTAAATGCCTGTACTGTATTTGTAATATACAAATAAACTTAACCTGTTTGTATCTGGAGTGCAAATATGTTCTAAAAACGTTTGGCACAATGCATCGAATAAATTAGAAAAATTGAGATATTTTCGAAAATAATTGAACAAGGATTGAAGAAATTAACATATTTTCCATGCAAGATCTCATACGAAAATTGATTTATTATCAAAATATTCGCACGTGTGTTGTATTATTTGTGGCACCCAGATGTAAAGGGTTCAAAGTGATATTATGAGATTATTATGGTGATGCTGCCAAAAACGAACCTGGCATTAATTATTGAACACGGATTGAAGATATGAACAGATTAAACAGGTTTCATGAAAAATCTCATACGAAAATTGATTAATTATCAAAACATTCCCACGCGTGTTATGTTATATACTTGTGGCACCTAGGTGTAAAGAGCTAAAGTGACCTAAGGCCACTCCAATTTAATTACTTGTCTTACGAGCTTTTTTTGGAAAAAAAATCCTATCAGACTCTAAAAAAAAAAAGAAAAAAAAGTCATCTTTGGTGTCTTACGGACGAAAGTGGTTTTGAAATTTTCTGTCAGACTCCAAAAAAAAAAAAAAAAGTGCAAGTTTTAAGAATATTCTTTGTAAGTGTGATTCAATCAACTACAGGAAGCTATCATTAAAAAAAAATAAAAAAGTCACATTTTTCAACTTTTTTTTTTATTCCAAAATGGCTCATTTCCTACCTCCTGAGCACGTAAGACAAGTAAATAAATTGGAGTGGCCCAATTAAGTTATTATGGTAAAGGTGCCAAAAACCAACCTGGCATTAGTAATTGAACACGTTGAAACAAGTTCCATGAAATATTGCATACGAAAATTGATTAATTATCAAAATATTCCCATGTATGTTGCATTATATGTGGCACCCAGATGCAAAGGGTTAAAGTGATATCATTAAGTTGTTAGGGTAAAGGTGCCAACAATGAGTCTGAAAAACAGGTCATATTTGCAGGTGTAAAGGGGTAAAGAGATCTTATTATGTTATTATGGCAAAGGTGCCAAAAATGGAGATATTTTGAACAAGGTTTGAAGGCATTAAGAGTATAAACAAGTTTCATCAAAGCTCTTATACAAAAATTGATTTATCATCAACATATTCACACGTACGATGCATTATATGTGTCACCCAGATCTAAAGAGTTAAACGTGATCTTATTATATTATTATGGTGAAGGTGCCAAAAACGAATCAGAAAAACAGACCATAAGAGTTAACATGATCGTATTAGGTTATTACGGTAAAGGTGCCAAAAGGAATCAGAAAAACAGACCATAAGAGTTAATATGATCTTATTAGGTTATTACGGTAAAGGTGCCAAAAATTAATCTCAAAAACAGACCAAAATAGTTAATATGATCGTATTAGGTTATTACGATAAAGGTTCCAAAAAGGAATCAGAAAAACAGACCATAAGAGTTAATATGATCTTATAAGGTCATTACGGTAAAGGTGCCAAAAATGAATCAGAAAAACAGACCATAAGAGTTAATATGATCTTATTAGGATATTACGGTAAAGGTGTCAAAAATGAATCTCAAAAACAGACCAAAATAGTTAATATGATCGTATTAGGTTATTACGATAAAGGTTCCAAAAAGGAATCAGAAAAACAGAGCATAAGAGTTAATATGATCTTATTAGGTTATTACGGTAAAGGTGCCAAAAAGGAATCAGAAAAACAGATCATAAGAGTTAATATGATCTTACTAAGTTATTACGGTAAAGGTGTCAAAAATGAATCAGAAAAACAGCCCATAAGAGTTAATATGATCTTACTAGGTTATTACGGTAAAGGTGCCAAAAACGAACCTGGCATTAATAATTGAACATGGATTGAAGATACCAACAGATTCAACAAGTTCTATGAAATATCGCATACAAAAATTGATTAATTATCAAAATATATCGACCTATGTTGTATTATATGTGTCACCCAGATTTAAAGGGTAAAAATGGTCTTATCAAGTTATTACGGTAAAGGTGCCAAAAATGAATCTGAAAAACTGATCCTATTTTCCCATAGAGTCTTCAATTAGTCTAAATGGCCAGGACAAAGCCCTGCTTCTGGCACAGGTGGACGGGCAGTAATTGATGTAGCCGCTCTCGGACAATTTAGTTCCCCGTCCCCTACTCTAAATCATCCGTCAGCAGTAGGAGCGCGAGATGTTCATTAAGATAATGGACGATGTGAGTAGTACAGGCTTCTTTAAGATTGTCCCACGGGTCTCGAAGACATCGGTGGTAAATTGAACACCTGCTGTTTTTGAGCGGGTTTTGCCACGTCAGGTTGTGGACGTCTCTAGAGAGAGGAAGGCGCCATACTAAGTGGTTGACATTAGCCTGGGACAAAGTGACAAATTAGACAGAAATAGTTCTCCTCTACGAAAACGGATACATGTCAGGGAGAAGAAAGTCAAATCATTTTTCAAAAAATGTGTTGAAAAAACATATTTGATTTTTTTCGCATGTTTTCAGAAAGTGTTTGAAAATATTAGATTTTATTTTCGCACTTTTTCGGAAAAAAGTTGGAAAAATATTTGACTTGTTTTAGTCTGTCACGTATGCTTTTATTGTACTTCTTTGTACTTGTATTTCTTCATATTGCTGATATGAAGTGTGAATTATGAACTTGTGCAGGTTTTTGCCACATCAGATGGTGGACGTCCCAAAAAAGAGGAAGGCGTCAGGCTCAATGGTTGCCATCACCACGGAACATCTTATCAAACTGACAAATTAAACAAAAATTAGCTCTTTTCTATGAAAGAGGATACATTACAGACAGAAAAACGTTTTTATTTTTCAAAAAATGATTTTTTTCGCATGTTTTCCAGAAAGTGCTGAAAAGATATTTGGATATTTTCGCACGTTTTTGGCAAAGAAAAGTGTTGGAAAAATATTTGATTTTTCTTCTGCCTGTCACGTATATTCTTTTGTACTTCTCATCGTTTTTATATTAAAAAACGGCATCTCTCCAGATATGCCAAATAAGTCACTTCTACTTCTCATCTTCCCAGGCATAAATCAAATAGTTTTTTTATGCGTATCCCTTGTCAAAAAAGAAAGCAAATTCGAGAGAATATAATCCCATACTTATAAACCTTACAAAACAGTTATAATTACAATTTTGGTTTGGTGGGGATGATCACCTTTGGACACTACAGAATATTCCGTTATGCGGTAGACCGCTCATCTATGGGGAAGCCCCTTCCTGTAGGATGAATACATTTTGACGGTACAAAATATTCCGTTATGCGGTAGACCACTCATCTATTGGCGAAGCCCTTTCAAGTAAGATGAACACCTTTGCACAATACAAAATAGTCTTTTATGCATTATACTACTCTGCTCATCAATGTTGTAATGGGAAAGCCGCTTCCAGTATGATGAACACCTTTTGACAGTACAAACTATTGCGTTATGCGTTAGACTGCTCATTTTTTGGGGTAGCCCCTTCCGGTAGAATGAACACCTTTGGACAGTACAGAATACTCCGTTATGCGTTAGACTGATCATTCATTGGGGAAGCCCCTCCCGGTAAAATAAACACTTTTGACAGTACAAAAGATTGCGTTATGTGTTAGACTGCTCATTTATTGGGGAATCCCCTTCCAGTAGGATGAACATCTTTGGAAAGTACAGAATACTCCTTAATGTGTTAGACTGATTTCTCAATGGGGAAGCCTTTTCTAGTCGGATGAACACTTTTGAAGAGTGCAAAAGATTGCGTTGTGCGTTAGACTGCTCATCTACATGTATTGGGGAAGTCCCTTCCAGTAGAATGAACACCTTTGGACCATACAATATAATCCGCTATGTGTTAGACTGCTCATTCTATGGGGAAGCCCCTTCCGGTAGAATGAACACCTTTGGAGAGTACAAAAGATTCTGTTATATGTTAGACCGCTCATCTATTTGGGGGAAGTGCCTTCCGGTAGAAAGGACAACTTTGGACAGTACACAATATAGCGTTATGCGTTAGACTGATCATTCAATGGGGAAGCCCCCTTCAAAAGCTGTGGCCAGTACATGCGATGTCGCCCCTCTTTGAAGAAGCGGATGACGTCTTTCTACACTGTAAGTGGGGCGCAATTGCCCTCGGCAGCTGTGACCTAGACATTGTTAACATGAGAAATTGCATTACTTGCCATTGTCCTGATTCCTTGTCAGGCAGTCAGGGATCTGCCCTGATGGCCTAGTGGCTATCTCCCCAAGCATGAGGACGATTGGTTGGCCCCTTTGGCAGTGCAACACGTTATTGATATTTCCTATGCGACATCTTAACGAGATTTCTAATGACACTGCCTGCCTCCAATGGATCAACTATTGTTAAATTTAGCACTGTTAGCTTCAGATATCTCCATAATGAATAGTGAAATACTTTTTGTGTGGAGGTGTCTAGATAGCAATCAAGTCAATTGTATATATATTTAGATCTTTACGATACGATACCTTTTTCTAAAAGCAAGTGATAACCTACTTAAAACGAACGTGCACATAAATCGGACTTCGCCTAACTCGGACAGATATTGCGGGACATCTTTTATCCGGCTTATGCGAATTATGACTTGCATCACACCAATTCAGAACGTGACATTCCCACATTGGCGTCAGCAAGACAAAGCATCCCGCCTGTCAATTGCCAGGACAAAGTCAAGCCAGGCCATTTCCCCCCTTAACAATGTCTAGGACCCAGCTGCAAAAGGCAACTGCTCGCCACTTAGTAAAACCGCCTTCCGTTACTTGAATGGATGGCGACGGGCGCTGTGACGACTATAGATGCCACTCATTTCTCGGGCTGTACGAAAAGTTCATGCATGAAAATAATCTTGGCATGACAATTTCATGCTATTTCATTTTCATGCATGGAAATTTCATATTTTCGTTCGTGAAAATTGAATTTTCATGCATGGAAATATCATTTTTATGAATGGAAGTGTCATTTTCATGCATGAAAATGTCAGTTTCATGCATGGAAATTTGATACTGTATGTTCATGCATAATATGAAATTTTAATGCATAAAATGTTTTCGTGCCACAATTTTGTCATGCATATAACATTCAATACGGGTCGGGTTGGGGGGTTCCCCCCAGGCCCAGCAGTCTAACGCTTGGTGGGATATTCTGTACCAAGCACAGGTGTTCTATTTATCTTGTTGGGCTGCCCAACAGCAGAGTAGTCTACCGCTTTGTAACATTTCCTTTATCAGGCAGAGATGTCCCATTTTTTACTTGCAGGGGGCTGCTCTAATGATTAGGCACTCTAACGTATTGTGAGGTCTAATGTACAGGGTAAAGGTGTCCCATTTGTTTTGAAGGGGACTATCTCAATTGCCCAGCAGTCTAACGTATTGTGACATATAATGTACTGGCCAAAGGTATACCCTCTGTTATGGAGGGAGCTACTTAAATCGCCAAGCCATCCAGGGCATTGCCCACGATCTAAGAAAATACTTATTTGGAGAAAAAACACCGATGGATGTATGCACTACCAAAATAATGTGGTTTAATATCACTGGAGGTTTATTGCAGTAAAGTACATCGTTTTGTGATGGCCTCACATCCCCTGGGTAGTTAATCCTGACATCGATTTCTTTGGACGTATAGTATGACATTTGCTTGCGGTTTATGGCTCTAGAGTATATCTAATGGCTCTCTAGGGGGCTATTCGTGTTAAGGTTGATAGAGTCAGAAGGGTCCTTGGCTCCTCAGATAGCACGGTGTAACAGCTAATGGCGACCCCCTAGCCAATGACTCTTATACTCATGCTTTAATTGGGTTCACGTGTATATATATATATATATATATATATATATATATATATATATATATATATACATATATATATATATATATATATATATATATATATATATATATATATATATATATATATATATATATATATATATATATATATATATATATATATATATATATATATATATATATATATATATATATATATATATATATATATATATATATATATATATATATATATATATATATATATATATATATAACGGTATCCATCCTTTACTTTGGATCACGTGTTTTCAAAACGGATCTGCCAGTTTAGGTTAAGGTTATCTGAATATTACAGAGCACTATTACAGAGCGGTGGAATACTTTGTTATCTTACGACACATTACATACAGTTGACAGTGGCGTCACTTATTTATTTCAAACAAAAGGACTAGTAAAAACCCTCAACCAGTTATGAAATGTGAATAGTTGACTACACCCTTTATAAGTGTCATATTGATGGAAATGAACCATTGTTAGTAACTTGTGCACTTAATTAGCTCGTCTAGTATTTTTAATACAGACGCTTCTCTTTGTCAAGATGGTCTGCCCTGATGTTCGATTGGACTAAGGTATTGCCACCGACTGCTCGCCCTCTCTAATCATCATACTGTTTCGAATCAGTTCGAGGCATATTGCAAAGTTTACTTTACTGAGGGTTGAGGTGCATGCTGTTTCCTCTACCACTTACAGTACAGACATTTGATTCCTATAGCAGTCGACCGGACGTCTGCCAGTGCCTGGCCGTACAAACACCATGGATATCATGTCAAAAAAAAAGATAAGCCAAGCACATCAATGACCCACATAGCTTGGCAATCAAAGCTACGTTCAGTTCTGAGG
Source organism: Maea johnstoni (assembly GCA_963942565.1). Taxonomy (NCBI): domain Eukaryota; kingdom Metazoa; phylum Annelida; class Polychaeta; order Spionida; family Magelonidae; genus Maea; species Maea johnstoni. Next base: position 1,587 of record CAWWDR010000692.1, on the reverse strand, counting down.
CTATGAATGCATCCATACCCAGGAAGCTGGGTGGCGATCGGGCGTGCAGTCGTGTATTATGCCCGGGGTGCCCTATATATGGCATTTGGTGCAGGAATTAAATATCGGCACTGTAGATGTCGTCACGATTTGACCTAAATATAAACGTCGATAATCGAACTTCCCTACTTCAATCGGTCTTTATTTACCCGTAATATCATCACTCGGTGTTTGTCTAGATATATCCGACTTTGATGGTAGAATGGGACTAAAACTATAGGGTCATTGATCCCTGTTACACCGGTTGCAGAATGTAATGCATTTATAACAGTAGCACTCCCAAAATGCTAGTACGTTTTGGAAGTGTATCTCCTGAACGTATCTTCTGGAAAATTCTTTAAGGAGAAAGAGAACATATTCGTCAGATGCCAACCGACAGATATTTGATTACTCCATAAATCAACGTATGATTCCCATATGATTCTCAAAATCATCTCGGTTGCATAGTCTAGTAACACATTTGTATCTGAAGTACGCTCATGAACTTTCACGCTTTAACATTATTCTTCAATTAGACCACGCCGCAAAAATATTTGAAGAAGCAATATTACATTTAATTGGGACATTGCATTTCAATCAAACGTTTCATGATATATTGCTAACTTATCAAGATATTTCTATATTAATTTATTATGGCGATATGTAGAATCCTAGATAAGCAGATTATTACGATAAAGAAGAATTAGATATTAAATGTTGAAAGGCATTTTGAACAGATCAAGATAAATCGATAATTAATAACTTCAATAAATAGAGGATTTTCACAACCCAAAAGAAGGGAAAGATCACCAACAACGAAGTCAAGTATGAAATATGTCTACTTATGGAGTATGAGCAATGTTATTACTTGTAACGATAGCCAACCAGTCGACAAGTTGCTGGTGGATGACTGGTCGATTGGTATAGTACTGACATTTAATTCCTGCACCAGTCGACCGGACGTCTCCCAGTGCCTGGTTGTACAAACACCAATGGATAACATGTCAACAAAAAAGCCAAGCACATCAATGGCCCAAATGCAAATCGAAGCTACCTTCAGTTCTGAGGTCATCCATGCATTCATGCCAAGGAAACTGTGTGGCAATCGGGTGTGCAGTCGTGTGTTGTGCCCGGACTGCCCACACATTTAGTGCAGGAATTAAATGTCGGCACTGTACGTGAAATATTGCTACTGTACATTCCTTTTGGGAATAGAGTGAAAGGGTTTAAACGAGGTTTTTGTGATGTATCCAAGTGCCAAGGTCATCTATAGAAGGTATTGATTAACGTATAAAATACTGATAATTCTTGAAGGAATTTAATCGGTGGTTTTACCGGGTATTCCGATTTCGTTCAGTTGCCCATATGGATAGCTGGCTACTCAAGAATTAACCTTTAAATAGCAGAAATAGTGACAATAGATAACGTTTCCATGTCATATTTTTACCGGCCTGAGTGCTGGGAGGCATGGGATCCAGAGTTCAATCCCAGGCCGGGGCGAGTAGGGGTTCGGTTCCTCTATAAACTGGGACAACCACCAAAAACCTTCATTTCTTACTATTTATTGTC
>CAWWDR010000690.1:0-11110 GCA_963942565.1 Maea johnstoni | reverse complement strand
TTCAGAGATACAGCAAGACTACTGACTCTTCAGTCTGAGGGACAGGTGCGTTCATGGACCTCTGCTCAGTCTGCTGGTAACACTCCCTTTTCATTCTTCTATGGCTGCTTCAACATTAATTAGTGATATATATTTTTTTTCGATTCCTTACAAAAATATGGATTGGTCTACTACTATATGTTATTTTATAGCATTTGACTTTGTGTCCCTCAAACCCTCAAAAATCACCCTTCAAAACACCCAATCTTTTGGAGGAGTTATTTCTTAAAATGCCAATTTCAAGCATACAGTTGAAGATTTGAAGTTGTTCCTCCTCAATATAATTCCATTAATGAGTTAATAAACAGTTATTGCCTGGCTTGTTGGTGGATAGTGCAGATTATCACCCCGAGGAGGAATTATTTCCCGAGGGCAACGCCCGAGGGAAATAATTCCTTCGAGGGGTGATAATCTGCACTATCCACCAACAAGCCAGACAATAACTGTTTTGTTATACCGAACATTTTATAGCAAGCGGCAAAATCATAAGACAAGAGCTAATCTCAATGTTTTAACTTGTTGCCAACTTGACTCTTTGCCCTTTGTTGCACGACTTTGCTTCATCTCCGTGGTTACGGTCGCCACGTTATTGCTAATTGTTTGTTGACACGTGCGTGTTTGTGTCCGTTTGTTGGCACAACGCAACAATGTTTCATTGTGTACGCACAGACGTTCATTGTTGTGCATTGTTGTGCATTGTTGCGGCATGGGATAGGGGAGATTATTGACTGGCAATTATTCACCTGCTTGTGCTATTATTCCACTTTTTCTGACAGATAGTGTGAATTATAAAATGACTCTTAATATAGGGTGAGGTATAACAATACATGTTCATGGTTGTTACATCGATATATTTTTGTCCCCTTTGAAAAATAGGACATCAATTTTAGACACCTAGTTTCAAAATTCTGGCTACGACTCTGTTTTAAATGTTTGTATTGTACTTACAGGTGGGTTGGGGGCCAGACATTCCAGGCCCCTGAATGGCAAGAAGGGTGGAAAGAGGTGAGGTGGTCGTCACTGGGTGTCTACTGTCACGCAGACCCTGATTACATCCTGTCTTCTTTCGCACCAAGATCTGAAACAGACAAGATAAAAATACATTACATAGTATTCAGGCATCTCAAGATCTTAAACACACCAGACAAAAATATATTACATAGTATTCAGGCGTCTCAAGATCTGAAACCCAACAGACAAAAATAAATTACATAGTATTCAGGCATCTCGAGATCTGAAACACAACAGACAAAAATACATTACATAGTATTCAGGCATCTCAAAATCTGAAACACACAACACAAGGTTCAAGATTCTCAAGATTTGAAACAGACCAGACTAAAAATACATGAATATTCAGGTTCAAGATTCTTAATATTTGAAACAGACCAGACTAAAAATACATGAATATTCAGGTTCAAGATTCTTAATATTTGAAACAGACCAGACAGAAATACATGAAGATTCTGGCATCTTACATACTGTATTTTTTCTCACCAAGATCTGATACAGACCAGACAAAAATACATGAAGATTCTGGCATCTTACATACTGTATTCTTTCTCACCAAGATCTGATACAGACCAGACAAAAATACATGAAGATTCTGGCATCTTACATACTGTCTCCTTTCCCACCAAGATCTGATACAGACCAGACAAAAATACATGAAGATTCTGGCATCTTACATACTGTCTTCTTTCTCACCAAGATCTGATACAGACCAGACAAAAATACATGAAGATTCTGGCATCTTACATACTGTCTCCTTTCCCACCAAGATCTGATACAGACCAGACAAAAATACATGAAGATTCTGGCATCTTACATACTGTCTTCTTTCCCACCAAGATCTGATACAGACCAGACATAAATACATGAAGATTCTGGCATCTTACATACTGTCTTCTTTCCCACCAAGATCTGACACAGACCAGACATAAATACATGAAGATTCTGGCATCTTACATACTGTCTTCTTTCTCACCAAGATCTGATACAGACCCAGGGCTCGACGCTAACAGTGGTCCTATGGCCCCACTGCCGCCCCAGGCCAGTAAAAATTTCCCAAAATGGCTTAGGACCAGTAAAAAAGACCTCAACTGGTCCTACAGGGCCAGTAAACATTTGGGGACACTCTTGCTAACAAGTTTCCCCTTAGGAATGTGCCTAATGATTTTGAAATAAATGAAGATGAAATGAATAAAAATAAATGTTGTCTGTGGATTTCATAAAAATTTGTAGGACCAGTTAAGATTTTGCAGGACCAGTAGATCCTAGGTGTTACTGGTCCTATGGGGCCAGTAACAGTCTAAGTTAGCGTTGAGGCCTGAGACCAGACATAAATACATGAAGATTCTGGCATCTTACATACTCTCTTCTTTCTCACCAAGATCTGATACAGACTAGACAAAAAGTACATGAATTTTCATTTCAGGCATCTCAATATCTGAAACATACGAGACAATTAAACATGAGGATTCAATGGGAAAAAGTACCATGTTGATCTATTACACCTGTACTGTTTATTGCACTATGAAATTGACTTTAATAACCACTAGCTACACATCTCCACAGAATTGCAAAAATTCATTTACAAACTTCAGGCCAAGTAAAAAATGTTGTGTGTTTCCTGTAACGGTCTGGGGAAAATACGGTAGGTAGGTCAGTAAAGATTTTTTTTTTGCATTATTTTTTTGGTCAAAAAATGAGTGTTTTATGCATTTTTTATATTGATTCGGATTTGGGAGAGCGGAAAAAATTTAGGGTGGGACTTTTTTTAATAAAAAACTTGTTAGGCCAGGGTAGGTTTACAGGAAACAAAAAACTGTTTTATGCCTTATGAAGCTGAAAGAGTTAAACTGAACAAAATTAGGTCTTTGGGAGGCTGGGAGTATTGTTAAGAATGTTGTTAAGGAAATACAGATGTTGCTCATATTGAATCTTACCAAAAAATCATTGAGGTGCTGATCCCTATCTGTGTACAGCTTGATTAGATCGCAAACTCTACCCCGTATTACTACTAGATGCAGAGAAGAATCTTTCATCCATTTTTTTTCATCATCATCATGGTAGCCTTTTATTGTTTGATGGGCCGCACCTTTGCCGTTCCGAAAGACAAATACGCTGCAGGGATTTCTGCACATAGTCTTAGCCAGCAGGATACTATGCTATATACTTTCCTCTTTTTCATAGTTTTTTCACTACCATGTTGTAGCATTTTAGTGGGGAACTTCCCCAGGATTCAGATAGTCCAATGGGACTACCTGAATCCAACCTTAGGTAGCCCGAAAGGGCCATTTTTGGAATTCAGATCTCCGGGGAGATGGGACTATGCTATTTGTCGAACGCTACATATGTTGTCTCACTTGAAAAATAGGACGCAGCAAAATTTTACAATTACCAATTTTGGGCACCCCGTTTCCAAATCCTGGCTAAAGACCCTGATGGGGCTAGTGGCTAGCTGGACCCCTTAGCGATTTCTGCCCCCAAATTCTCTATTTTCACGGCGGGTGGTTGGGGTCGGTTGGCTGAGTCAAGGAGAAGAGGGCTCATCGGGAGCAAAGAGTATTATCCATTATTCATCAGGCAGGAGCCAATAATTCCTCCTGGCCCTCCTCGTCCGTCGTCCAATAAGGAGCACAGACCCACGGCTCACCTCAGCGAGGTCAGCAGTGCGCACAGTATGGATCAGCAGAGACTAGCTCCTAGCCTGCCTCCCAGGCCATATTGAAATGTCCTCCCTTGTGGATAGATGGCACTGCTGTATACTAGGAGGTCAGTTGGAAATATTCACACTAATCTCCCTCGTGTGGCAATTGCGTGGACTAAATGGCCAACAGTAGGCCACAAGTCCATATCTAGTATAAGTGCAGGCATTTATATATAATATATCATTTTAAAGTAAAATCAGAATAGAGCCTTGTAGCTAGGCTAACTAGCTTCTAGCAGGGTCTAAGCCAGCGGGGTGTCTTGGTGTCTTTTGGACTCCCTGGTTCATGAAAAATACCAGATTTTAGGTAAAAAGACACCCTAGATTTTGTGTTTAGATGATGTGTGCTTTATAAATACTAATTCAAAGTTGAAAAGATTAACTTCAAAATAAGAACAAAGACATTTCTTGAATAACTAAGCATATAATTTGTTAATGGACATAATCAGCGTAATGATTTTTTTTTTCAATAAGGGAGTTTGGACACCCTTAATTCTTGAAATCCCAATTTGGTCACCCTGTTATACAAATCCTGGCTAAGTCCCTGGCTCCTAGTCTATGATTTACTTAAATATTGCTTTTCTCTGTTAATAATAATAATATTGTCATTTGATATTGCGCCCTTTCCATATAAACATGCTCAAAGGCGCAACTCTGTTCTGGTATATCTTTTGCCTTAAGTAATATCTAGGTGTTAGTTTAAGTTGCTGATGATGGATGGCGCCAAGGGTAGTCACCCTGGTCATTTAGAATTTTAAGAAATCCAAAATGTACCAATGCTGGCCGCCTGGTGAAATAAATTTCTTGGCCTAGGACTAGGGGTCCACATCGGTATACCCGTACCGTGAGGGTACCGATAATCCGCGGAAAAGAGTGCAGAGACGCGGGATCGGCGGGAAAATACATCGCGATAGCGTCATCCAGTGCTGGCCGCCATTGAAAGTGCACTACGATAGATACTAACGCGCGCAGTAGTACTTGGAAAAGTGTGGAGAGGGCCACGCTATGCATTTTACATGGTGCTAGTCTAGCCCCACCACACTTTTCCAAGCACTAACGTGCACGACAGAATTTCGAAAACATCGACAAAGTTAAGAAAGTAACCAGTATCGGTACCGTTAGAATACCGGAACCGTATAAAAAATACCGGAACCGTACCATACTGTATAATTTTAAGTCCCCTTTCTGACACGATAGGCTATTGCAAGTAGTTGGTATAAGGATCTGAAGTACAATTTGGACAGGCAGAAATTTTGGAATTGCTGTTTTGGACAGGCATTTTTGAAATCATGGCTAAGACCTTGATCAGCAATGCTCATCTCCGCTCCTACCCAATAACCCAACTACAGCATTTTGCCTCGTGTGTGACTTCCAGTTGGAGTAGTTTGCTGATTTGCGTTACACAATATAATACACCACCTTTTATCGATACGATAATTGGCTGCTTCGTTTTAGCGATATGATTATCTGGGGGGGGGGGGGGGGGGGGGGGGTATTGATGACACTCCTACTGGTAAGATCTGGTGATCAATGGAGGCTTCTCCTGTTGTGTCCCAATTCCCAAGACTCTGAGACTTTATTACCCCATCACCTCAAGGACTAGCCTAGTGCTAGGCAGAGACTTAGCTATAAACTGTCCAGCCCAGGGTCTTTTAAAGCCAAGATTTAGAAACTGGGTGCCCAAAATAGGCAGTTGTAAAATTTTTGGGCGTCCAAATTTTTAAGGGGGACAACGATATAATACTCAGATTTCAACCATAAACATGTATAAAATACTATAAATATATCAAAATAGGGCATAATATCCTTATACAATATCATGGGAAGTATATGGAGATGAAGAAATTCAATCATATGCGTGTCCTGAGGGGTGCTTTTTAAGGGTTTGGGTGTCCAAAAAGACACCCAGACGCCCTGCTGGCTAAGACCATGGTCCCAAGACTCTGGACTAACCTAGTCCTAGGCAGGGACTTACCCAGGATCCGTCCAACTGGTCTTTTGGACAGGCAGTTTCCTGAAACTATTTTTTGGACAGGCAAAAATTTATATGAAGAATTTTCAATTTTGACTTTTTAGGGGTAATAACCAAATATTTTCCTAATGAACCATATTCCAGGACATAGCTGAAGAGTAAATTGCCTTTTTTGATGCAATAGGCTATTAGACATAGCTAGTATAGGGATTTGAAGTAGATAAGTAGCTAAATCTGGATTGCGGAATTGCTGTTATGGACAGATATTTTGAAAATCCTTGCTAAGACCCTGGTCCTAGGCCAAGAAATTTATTTTATTTCTATAGATTTTACATGAAAAGTAAACAAACTCTTGACTGCGTCTACCCTGATTTAGTTCTTAAATTGCTCACCAGTTGGCCCACAGTGACAGTTTTCCAGTTTTTATGATTCTGACTGACCAGTGTGACCACCCTTGGTGCCACCTATCACCAGCCTGAGGACATTAACCCTTTCAATGCTGAGACTACTTTTGTCTAAGGCACAAGAAATCAAAATTTTTTGAAAATCATCTAAACCCTATCATCTTGGTATTCATTGGAAAGCTCTCATCGAGTACTCTCAGATGAGTACCCATTTGTCAGAGTTTTTGGGATTTTTTCAGCTTTTTTCACATTATTTTGTATTGATCAAATTAGCCACCAGTAGCATAATGGTTAAGCAAATGATAGGCCAGGAATAAGCATAACTTAATGAAATCATAGACTAGAAGGAGTTAGTCTACTCTTAGATAAATAAATAAGTGGATATAAAACAAGCCGGTCAGCCTGAACCGGCTAGCCTCAACCAATAGCCCAAACGTTGTGCTCTGCACATGCTCAGATGATGCTGCTGCACAGGTTTCTCTGTAATGTAAGTGATACAAGAGCCCTGATTGGTCCTTGTTCCCTTGTGACTCCACGTTCATGCCAGATCAGAAACCCCTGACGTGTCCAGCCCTTCACCATAGTGCATATAATAATTCAGTCTCTTGCTACATATCCATTCTTTTCTTCATCTAAGATCTAGATAATCAAGGACTCGCTCTCTGTGCCATCTTATAACGAGGTCTCAGAACGCATATATCCTTTACAGCCTTTGTACATTGAATTGGATCCGTAACTGCATTTATACTAGATACAGAATCCCCACGATACCTAAGGACACTGGGTTTCCTACTGAGCATGTAAAGTGCTTTTGAACATTTATAAAATGTAAATAGCTGTACAAAACAAGTGATATTTCTTTTTTTATTCCCAGATCCTTCCTAAAATGATACATTGTATACCATACATTTTGTTTCATATGTCAGCAATGCTACTTAAATGATACATTGTTTACCATAATTAATATTTTGTTTCATATTTCAGCAACACTGTTCTCTAATCAGGAAACATAAAGACTTACATCTCATGTTGGTCACTAATTACACTGGATTACAACAACATTGTTACATCACCCTCATGATAATTATGGTAATTAGGATAGCTATCCTAATCCATGGACTTGAGAGTGCTACTATAACTATTACAAAAACGTTACATGAATGCATTTATTTTCAATTCATGCATTAGAAAGTCCAGCTAGTGCACACACCTTGCATGGTCATTTGTCGAGTGAAATCGCCCATGAAAAACTGAAAATAAAAGTCACCGTTTGAGGGGAGTCAACGAAATTAGCAACTTGACCTATTTTTGGCACACAATATTGAATATAGCCCGTGAGCTAAAAATAGAACACTGTATTCATCATGATCTAGACCGCCCTCCTCGGGGTGACGGGACCACACGAGACGATCAACGCCATATGTGTCATCTAAGACACACGACAAACATCCACAACACTTGCTCAGCTTTTAAGCTCAAGCGAAGACCATTGGCGTCGCAATCATGTCTTCTACGACAGATCAACAGACATGCGAAGGTTCCTTCTGAAGGCAGCGAATGGGAAGAAAACTGCGCCATGTTGATTCGGCTCCGGGAACGGATTCCCGACCCCACGAGTAAAGAAGCGATTTTTGTCGAGGCTACTGCATTCAGCGCGTTATTACTACAGTGAGACATTAGCAGTTATTATGAGGAAGTAGTCAAAGAAGATCTTACGGATGTCGTTCTCTGTACGATGAGAAATCTGCAGCCAAAAGTTCACTTAGAGTCGACGTTAGATCCACTCGCTTCTCCTTCTGAGCACTTAGACCACGTGACCAGCCTCAGCCAATAAACAAATAGGACACAGCGTCTAAAAATAGCACATGAAATGTAGTCAATCATGAATAGATGGAGTATTGTAGACCTACAATGTATTGACATTTCGGTTTGACATTTAGATTGGATCGCAATAACAGAATTGCCGAAAAACACCTTGCGATAAACTAGATAGCATAACAATATTGCAGCCTTTGGTTAATTAAAATAATTAGGTTTTCACTTAAGAGGAATCTTGATAAGGATAACATCACTAGCGACATGGTCTCAAACCACAGGTCCTTTCCAACCTGTTGATTACAGGTCGTATTATCACTCCCATTATAAATACATATATATATATATATATATATATATATATATATATATATATATATATATATATATATATATATATATATATATATATATATATATATATATATATATATATATATATATATATATATATATATATATATATATATATATATATATATATATATAGTATATATATATATATATATATATATACACACATGTATATATATATATATATATATATATACTCTATATATATATATATATATATATATATATATATATATATATATATATATATATATATTATATATATATATATATATATATATATATATTAATATATATATATATATTATATAATATAATATATATATATATATATATATATATATTAAAAAGTTAAGATTACAACCAAATCTTTTCCGAACAAACCATCTTCTAGGACATGGCTGAAGCCCCCTTTGATACAAGAGGCTATCAAATGTAGTTGGTAGGAATTTGTAGCTGAGTAGCTTAATCTGGACGGGCAGGAATTGCAGTATTGGACAGGCATTTCCTTTCATTCACACTGGAATGAAATTTTCAATTTATTTGCTTGAAAGAAATTCCTGAGCACAATAATCAGGCGTCCTGAAGTGTGATTTTCAAGGGGTTGGGCACCCAAATGACACCCAAACACCCTACTGTCTGCAGTCCAGATGTGTGTAGGGGGTAGGGGGGGGGTGCAATACTCAATAAAGTGGCCTTTGTAGGTAGGGTTTCTTAAAAGAAAAACAGGCGGCACTGCAGGTGTCTTTCACATACTAGTATGAGAAAAGCAGGTTCTTATAGACAGGTGTTCTTTCTTTACCCTCAGCTTCTGATGCTAAGTGAGGCGACTTTCTTCAAGCCACAAGATATTTAAAAGCATCTAAACCCTGTCATGTTGGCATTCATTGGAAATCTCTCACTGAGTACTATCAGATCGATACCTATTTGCAAGGGGTTCAATCATTTTTTAGCTTCTTTCGTGTCATTTGCTATTGACCAAATTAGACCCCAGCAGTTAAGGGTTAAGCGCCTGTCGCACTTTCTATGTCTCTTCCTCAGCAGACGACTTTTTAACACGTTCGCGCAAAGCTCGACATACACGTGGTCTTATAAAGTCATTTTGACATCAAAGCAATAGTTCGAAAAACATTTGATTGAAAGTAGTGGTTCAACGATTCCTCATCATTCATTTTGTTTCTAATATAAACTACGATGGACCAAGTGTTCACAGTTTTTGGGGAGAGAAAATAAAAAAGATCGCACATATTGCTGTGAGGACATCTCAGTTATGTATTAATCATTAGGAGACCTTTAACGCTGTTTCACCTTCCTCGGGTGCCAGCGACATTGTCCTATTTCATATAATTAAAGGTTTATGATTTCTAGAAACCATAGGCCTTTGATATAACGATAACTCACCATACCAATGGGAAAGTGAAAAGGCAACCGATCATTTCGGTTGGGGAAAAAAGTTTTATTTCCCCACCCTCTAGAGTGGTCGGGAAAAATAGTTTTATTTTCTCTCCCCTCAAAAACGGTCGTGAAAGTGAAAAAAATATATTTTCTCTCCCCGAAAAACAGTCGTGAAAATAAAGTTTTTATGTTCTCTCCTAAAAATGAACGGTGAAAATCAAGTTTTTTATTTGCTATCCCCCAAAAAACGGTGAACATGATAAAAAAAAATTATTTTCTCTCCCCCCCCCCCCAAAAAAAAAACGGGGTAAATCCTTCGTTAATCATAAGAAGAGCCGTGTTGGCGTGATAGACTGTCCCGTGATAGACAGAGTATTTTTGTAATAGATTGTATCAAGCATGAATGCCAGAGTGCATGTATTTGAGGAGAATTTTGCAGAAGAAAAATGTTTTAAAAAATCCACTTGCTTAATTATCTCCTTCAATTATGAAGGAATTTTTCAAACAAAGAGTTCTGATGATACACCTTAATGGCAGGTTGTATTATATAGCAAAACTGTCTCAAGCAATAAAGTGGTTAATAATAAATGATAATAATAATGATATTGATAATAATAATAATAGTAATAATAATGACAATACTTATAATGATCATAATAATAATAATAATAATGATAATAATAGTTTTAATCTTTATCAAAATAAAAATATACCTATGCGTCCCTCTGAGATTCGTCACGGCATCTATGATTCCTTTGACAATAACTTGTAAATTTAGGATGATTAAGTATACTATTCGAGGACAAGTTATTGGTAGTGCTCTTATGAATATTTCTCCTAAAAAACATTTTCCAAATACACTTTTACCTGGAAGACTTCGATTAATTGGTAGAGTAAACTCTTTTTTAATCAGATTAATAAAAAACGTGACCACTAGATTCAAGTGCTTACATGGAAAACATTTCAAAACCATTTCGGAGCTGTTGTTTTTATCAAACCTAGTACAGTATCAAGAAAACAAGTAGTTGGTATACTATTGATTTGATATTCTGATACACTGTTTCCAGTTGTGTCAACAAATTATGTGTACACTCCAGGTGCGAATGGGTTCAATGGCCGTTCCGTTTGGCTAGGTTCTCAGGCTGAGGTAAAAAGGTATAGTGCACACACACACACACACACACACACACACACACACACACACACACATATATATATATATATATATATATATATATATATATATATATATATATATATATATATATATATATATATATACAGGTGAACTTGGATATGACGGACCACTGTACGACGGATTTTTGCATATGACGGACGATATGCTTGGTCCCAGTCCGATGCATATCAAGTATTCGTCATATGTAACCGACGGATTTTGCATATGACGGACCAATTTTC
>CAWWDR010000689.1:0-39132 GCA_963942565.1 Maea johnstoni | reverse complement strand
CTTTTTTATTGAATTGTTCAAGCAGCTATAGGCCCCTGTAGTTTGCTGGTGTGCCCATTCTTTAAAAAATCATTACATAGTGTATTTTCTATGTGAATCTTTATTCCTCAACATATATTTCAAGTAATTATATTTAATATACTTAATACTTTATATCTTAGTTAATCTATCAAAATATCACTTAATTAGACAAAACAGTTCCTTCATCTGATAAAGTTTGTGTATAAAATAAACTTAAACCCATTCTTGCCTGAAGGTGGTATTGACATAAGTCGATTAGTGTCATTCAGACATCCTAATTAAACAGCATTAATCAAGCATTAATTCACAAAACAGTTCAGGGTGCATTGTGGGTTTGATGTTCAGGGCAGCATTTCTCCTTCAGCTATTTTCTACAGAATACTCTGGTCACAACGGTATAACCAAAATCGTCAGGATGTTTTGGACTGAATTGATTAAGCAGGACTAGGTCAGCAGTGGGGCCTTTTGAGGTCATATATACAATGACTGCTGAGAGTGACCTGTAGCATTGCATAATACATTGACCAATATTCATTATCTGTTGCCTGTTTGTAATAAACAACCCCACCCCTACTGCACTCAATGTGTGGGCTGACTTTGCATTTTACACATTTGTGTGCTCGATCGTAACTTTTTAACCAATTGTTGCGTGTCGTCCACTAAAATTGCAGGGCTCCAGACGTACTAGTTGTCTGCGCTGGGTTTATAGATATGGACACCCCTGAAATGGGGGCATTATGGAGTGTAAGCCTGGATTTAAAAACTGGTTGCCCAAATTTGACAATTGTTGAATATTTGGGCCTCCTTTTTTTCAAGGGAGACCATAATATATTTAGATTACAACCATAAACATGTATCTACTTATGGAAATGCGGCATAATATCCTTAAAAATTGTCATTAGAATTATTTTGAGGTAAATGAATTCAGTTATATGTTTAAAAATAACATTTTGAGAAATTACACTCAAAGGTTTGTGGGGACTGAGTGGTGATTTTAGAGGATCTGGGTGACTAAATGACATCCAAGCACCCTGGCCAAAACTATGGTGCACTTCTTAAATACAAACACGTAAACAGTCTGATTGTCCAACCATCATAACGTTTTTTCTGTCTTTCCAGTTGATTCAGTCGTTCATCAATGAGACGCAGTTTGCGCGTACGGGCCAGGAGGTCTCGCAGTCCACGCTCAACATCCTGTGGGGCGTGACCGTCTCGCTCTTCGCCATCGGTGGGATGTTCGGGGGGCGTGCTGGGAGGATGGTGGGCCGACAGGTTTGGGAGGTGAGTACCAGAATTCTTAAGGTCTTCTGGTGGTTTCAACTGCTGCCCCCTATTGAGTATTGGACAAACTGAAATAGTTTATTGCAATTTACACGAAAAGTGTCTGAGCATGCAGTATTATACAATGTATTACAATGTATATCTTTTAACCTGGTCATGTGGCTAATTTATCTATTAGAAAATGATGCAAATAACCTGGAAAATGACTGAAACACTAGCATACAGGTACTCATCCGAGAGAACTCAGTGAGAGCTATCCAATGAGTACCAAAATGACAGGGTTTAGATGGTTTTCAAATATCTTTGCATCCTCATGCTTTGGACGAAAGTAGCCTCAGCATTGAAAGGGTAATGACCTACTTAGCAAAAGTTGTCTTGACCTATGTTACTTTTGAAAATAACTTTGGAATTAATCATAAAATGAAGAAATATTTGAAGGAGAGCTGTTGTTGCTTAGTCTCTGATCGACTTTTCTTCATATTATTTTTTTCTGTAAATTTAGAGATATCACCATATTAGTGGTTTTGGGTACTACAGGCTTAGGATTTGTTATTCTTAAACAGCTGACATTGCTAAATATCATAGAAAACAGACCCTTGGGAAGCTGCCAGTATCGTTTGAAAAATCATACAACCGAAGGTGTTTGCTTAACGGCTAGTGCACAATCAGGGGTACCTTTTGTGTTTCACTTTTGGTGAAATTTTTTTTTCCAAATATTAGGTATATCAATGTGTCATGTCATAGGAAAACTTGTCTAGTAATCACATGCGAAATATTTCTAAGTAGACATGTGTCGTTCTCATTTTATCACAGTTTGAACAACTGATAGTCAGTGAGGGAAAATGATACTACGGAGACTACATACTATTTCCTATTACTGTGCATACCACAAAAAATCAAGAGAAAAGGTATTCTTTTTTTGTGAAAAATTGTTTATTTGTCATGGTACAACATAAATAAAATGCTTTTGTTAACTGTTGCTCGGCTTTTTACAACTGCTGACCTCCTATGTGTACTACTCTAACAAACACAGTTTTTAAACAAATTGATGCCTTTGTCTGCAAATGCTGTTTTTGAAAAAATAGGCCTCATATGAAAATGAAAATATATTTCTGGCACTATTCTTGATACACTTCTTGTAATAAAACAGTCATTTGATAGTCTAGCATAAGCACATTCTGCCTACAACACCTGAAACTTAACATGTAAAATGGCAGAGCAGGGCTACTACGGAGACTACATTGTTGGTTTCTTTCACATTTTGCTTTACAACAGTTTAAAAGTTTATCTTTGACAAAATACAATAGGAAACACACTTAAACTCTTAAGGATTCAAACATTTTAAACTTTGACATCTTAAGTAGTGCATTGTAGTGGTAATAGACTAGTGTTTAGATCAAACAAATGCTTCACCATTTTTGGTGCAAAGGAATTTGATCAATTTAGGTACATCTTCCAGAGATCATATGACAATTAAGTTCGGTGCTTGAATATATAATCATTTATAAGTCATTCTTACTAAACAACATAACCTTTTCTCAAAATTAGTGATGAAACAGGTTTTATCTTTGATTATATGTAGCTACTACGGAGACTACATGAATAAAACTTATGATTCTCCATTTACTAAAATATAAAAAAATGACCAACAAACTATTTCAAAGAGTCCTTTACATGTATACATCATCTAGGATGACATCTGGCCTATAGTTAAGGCAGGTTTCCCTTAAAGTGTCCCTCAGACTCGAAATACATCTTTTTACTTGAAATACACCTTTTTGAACATAGTTTTGATATTGTTCAATTTTGATTGAGTAAATTGAAACTGGGAGCGTTGGTTGATGAGCTGGGGTGGTTCCATAGTACACACAATATCTTCTATTGGTTGCCATGACAAATCATCCCATGGCTGCTCTGAGCTCATTATACATGTTCCCAAAAAATATACATCCTTCCTGAGCTGTATGATATATTTCTAAACGTTGCACCATATTTTGAGAGTTGCATGATATATTTAACAAAGTTGAACAATATTTTGAGAGTTGCATGATATTTTGAGAGTTGAATAAATATCATTTTGGCATGCCATAGTTATTCAGTATAGAAAAAATGTGAGGAAAGAACCCCAGTGTTTGATCCCCTTGCATTCACACGGTTTAGAAAATGTTCCACCTTGGGGGTCTGCTATACATTTGACAATAAGAGAGTACATGTAGCTTAAGGCAGGCTTCTTGAAAACTTAAAGCCTACAGATGTTTAAATTAAAGAGATATTGAAAAATACCAAACCCACAATACTTAATACAGTAAAATCTGATAATGTGATAAACAACTCGCTCACCAACCCCAAAAGCCTTTCAAATGACAAACATTTGGTCTCCTTGAGTTCAGAGTATGCTCCAAAATCCTCATGTACATGTATGTGCATGTGAGGATTGACAGTGTCTGTAGCTACAGGAAGTTACAATTGCAATTTGAATCACATGGGGTTTCATTGACCTAGATCATTCGTGGAAATGATGATACCCCTAAGTCTTGAATTCAACCAGTTCCAACTGGAAGTCCACATATAATTATTTTTATCTTATAATAACTATTTGTCACATACATATAGTCAGAAATAAGCTGGAATGTATGTTGAGAAAGTTCCATTGGGAAAACATTGCTTGTAAGAGACCATCTAGTCAATCTAGTATTAAATAACACAATATGACAAAGGGATCATTACAAAATCACCATGATTAGGGCATAACTGCTGAAATGTGCCTAATGAAGTTTGATAATATTCTTTAAAAGGTTAATATGAAGGCTATTAAACAGAGGCTTCCAGGTAGCCTTTAAAGTTTCAAGTACAACCATTCTGAGAAATCACTCAAACATTTTTGGGATGTCCTGGGGAGTGATTTTTGAGGGTCAGGGTGTCCAAACGACTCCCAGACACGCTGCTGTCTTAAACCCTTTAGACAACTGGCATCTATACTTATCCTATGAGAGGAATTGAGAATAAGGATGGGCAGCTAATCTCAGAGCCTTCTTGTTCTCACGTGGGATTCTACAATACTGTGCACTCAGTTACATTGTACACCTAATGGCAGCTACGCTTATCTTCATCAAATTGCAATTAAATCAACTTCCCTTGGTCTCTGACCTAGATTGATGTACCTAGACAGTAGACACAATTACTCTTTAGGAGACACAGTGAATAAATTCTACTGCCGTTCAGATGATTCACAAAACCTTTTCCCAGACTTATCACTGAAATCAATCCTTCAAATTCAAGGTATTTGAGACAAGGAGTGACATGATGGAGTCATATGGAAAAGTGACTTGTTTACTGTACAGTTGATTTTTTGGTCATAAATGGGAAAAGTAATAGAAAATTACTTATTACTTTTGGGGCCAGTCTATTACAATTACTTATTACTTGAAGATTTTGACTATCTATTACTTATTACAGGATAGTATTACTTTGAAAATCAGTCTATTACCTATTACTTTTCTATTACCTATTACTTATTACCCCATGTCTGGTACTTAGTCAATGTCTATCGGCTATGTAGTCTCCGTAGTAGGCAGCTAATGGTATAAAATCATCCTGTTCATTTATTAATGCAACAGTAAATGAATGTTATGCTACATTTTTATATCTTATAAGGTTGGCGTAAAAACTGCAATGATGTAAAAGTTCCATTATTTCAAGACAGAAAAAAAATATTCAGCCAAAGTCTTTAAATTTATTCTAAATTGCTATCATCCTTGCCATCTTTACCAGATATGATGACATTGGTATCAATGTAATTTGATGATTTGTGTTCAACTGCATCTATTTGTGATAAATAATACAAAAGAAGTGAATTTGATGCAAATTAGAGCAAGCACACTACATGCTGATCAATGGAAAAGCTAAGGTACTACGGAGACTACGCTACTACGGAGACCCCATTATGCCTGTGCCTTCTCTCACTAAAAGCAGATGGAATGAATACTTTCAATTATATAGCACCTGCTGTGGACCAGCTATGTGTATCTAGGCAGTGTACATATCTTACAACTTTTTACTACCTGTGAGCTTGCTACTACGGAGACTACACATTTTGGGGGACAACGGACAAGGTGCAGACTTATGATGGTTGTATAACTGAACTTCTGTGCCAGTGTGATTTTGATTATTTTTATGACACATTATGTCCATAAGTATCTTATAAGTAGAAGAAATACAACTAAACAAGTAAACTACATTATTTTCAAAGTTGCATAAAATCATGTATTGCTTTTTTTCAAAAGTGATCACATGGATGTCATTTTACTGATTTACCCATTTTGGCATGAGTTGTTCACCAATTTTGATGGGGTAAAAAGTTATGAAGTGTGAACTTAACTAGCATCAGGGGTAAATCAAGAAAAAACACTTGAAAGTTGAAACATATTTTGAAAATTAGCATCAAAAACGTGTATTTTTTGAGTGAAACGCGATAACGCTGAAAATATGCCCCAAAACACACATACTATCGCCATTTTCTTGTTAAATATCATAATGATGTCATTCAAAACGTGTTGCACACCTGAAACTAGTGACCCTTTGCATGTGTGAATAGTTGAGAGCATCTGAAATAAGTGAATTATTTATCTATGGACAGATAACATTGTCCAACATGAAAAGGTACCCCTGATTGTGCACGTATCCATTACTAGTTATAAATTATCAGAAATTTTGCTTTTATGCATAAGTATCAGCATCAAAAATGAATATCAGTTCTTGTTTTCAATATTTAGCAAAAAAAAAGTTTTATCACCCCAGAAAACTATTGGAGAACAATAAGATAAAATGTCTCACATTGTCTTTTTTCTAGCATAAAATGGTCAGTATCAAACATGAATACCAATTCTTGTTGACAATATTAAGCAAAATATTTTGGGGGGACTATGTTATTTTTCAATCCCTAGAAAATATTGGAGAACAATATTTGATGTCCGTTGTCGTTTTTCCATTGTCTTTTTCCATTGTCTATTTTCCCTTGCCTTATTTCCATTGTCTATTTTCCCTTGTCTATTTTCCCTTGCCTTATTTCCATTGTCTATTTTCCATTGTCTATTTTCCCTTGTCTATTTTCCCTTGCCTTATTTCCATTGTCTATTTTCCCTTGTCTATTTTCCATTGTCTTTTTTCCATTGCCTTTTTTCCATTTTCTTTTTTCCTTTGTCTTATTTCCATTGTCTATTTTCCCTTGCCTTATTTCCATTGTCTTTTTCCATTGTCTATTTTCCCTTGCCTTATTTCCATTGTCTATTTTACCTTGTCTATTTTCCCTTGCCTTTTTTCCATTGTCTCTTTTCCCTTGTCTATTTTCCCTTGCCTTATTTCCATTGTCTATTTTCCCTTGCCTTATTTCCATTGTCTATTTTTGCCTTGCCTTATTTCAATTGTCTTTTTTCCATTGTCTTTTTTCCATTGCCTTTTTTCCATTTTCTCTTTTCCTTTGTCTTATTTCCGTTGTGGTTTTCCAGGAAGCGTGGTATGCTGCTGAATACAGTGATTGGGATCCTAGGTGCTGTCTTCATGGGATTCAGTCAACTGGCCAAGTCCTTCGAGATGATCATCATAGGACGAATCATTGTAGGCTTCAATTGTGGTAAGTCGGGATAAACACCCATACTGGGTACAGGAGCAAAAACTGATAATAAGTAATAATAAATTGAATAAGTATTTTATCTAAAAAGTAAAGGATCGTGTCATATCGTTTAAGATATCGATCTCGCACATGCCTGGCATGTCAGCCGCATTGTAAGTAAAAAAGCCTTCATAGGAGGCCTTTTTGTTTATTTCCTGGGTGCCGCGCCTCATGGCTATGCTGTACAATACTCTAATAAACACTAGGTATTTCCTGGGTGCCGCGCCTCATGGCTATGCTGTACAATACTCTAATAAACACTAGGTATTTCCTGGGTGCCGCGCCTCATGGCTATGCTGTACAATACTCTAATAAACACTAGGTATTTCCTGGGTGCCGCGCCTCATGGCTATGCTGTACAATACTCTAATAAACACTAGGTATTTTTTAGAAAGTACTGGTTATGTTAGTTGTGCATAATAAGGTTAAGATTTCAAATCTATATGTGAATGTCTTTAAAAAAGTTATCTTCTCATTTCCCAGGTTTATACACGGGTCTCTCGCCGCTCTACAACTCCGAGATCGCGCCCCTTCATTTACGCGGCGCCCTCGGAACCGTCAACCAATTAGCTGTCACCCTCGGTATCCTCATATCACAGGTGCTCGGTCTGAACGAGATCATCGGCACAGACAAACTATGGCCACTTCTACTGGGTAAGTATTACTTCAGAACCCATGCACATTTCTATAATCTCCTTACTTTTGCCAATTATATTGAATATTTCTGTCTGAAGAAGAATATCTCGTTTATTTTCGTGCCTACATTTTTTACATTGAAATATTTGTTGACATTGAAATTATTTTTAGCAATGGAAATATTGTTAGAATATTGAAATTTGTTATGTTACAAGTTCTGTGTTGATAGTGACTGGTATCACAAATGTCCATCAACCGGATACACAACCGGCAGGTCTCCTTGAACAATCTGGCTGCGGTGAATAGCCCAAAATTAAAGTTGCATTTTGCACATGTTGGTGCGCTTCTCAGTAATGTAAACAATTATGAGAGCCCTCATTGTTCTTTGTTTCCTAGGGATGTCGTTGAGGTTTGAGACCGCTGGGATAGCCAGGTCTTCACTATAGCACATATGGTAATTGGTCTCTCACTACCTATCCATTGTTTTATTCATCTAAGCTGGTATTCTCTGTTTCTCAGCTCTGACTGGCATTCCGCCGCTGATCCAGATGGTGGCGCTGCCGTTCTGCCCGGAGAGTCCCCGCTACCTCCTACTCACAAAACAGCAGCTGGACGAGGCCACGCAAGGTGAGAGGTCAAAGGTCATAGGTTATCCTAATACCACTATGATAATAGTCATATTGAATATAATTTGCGCTTTCGAAAAGAGGGAAGACATGGCCGGCAAATTTTCATGTTGCCATGCATTAATCACTTGGAGTCCACACTTTAGTTCTTTACATTCATTTTTTTTCTCTATTTCAAGTATCTTTTATCTTTCATTTTCAAATTTCACAAGACCAAATCGCGAAAACAGATACTTAGTTTCGTCCCAGGAAAGGCTGATGAGTTGACAGGCTCTACTGAGCGGTCTTTCTCAGATACGCATACAGTCGGCAATGTACATTTGCAATAAAAATAATAAATTGCTCGCCATTCCGTAGGTCAGTTTCAATGCAATTTAGATCGTTAGATCCGCCACAATCTATTCCATTTGGCTAATAATTCTCTTTAAAATCGGTTGCAAAATGTAGATTTTGCGACAGCTTGAAATTGTAATAATGTGTATGCCATTTATAAATCGTAATAATGTGTATGCCATTTATTTTAGGTCAATCTATGCTATCTCTTGGCTCTGATTTGGTCATCTAAGCTCTTGGTCAGAACGAAAAAAAATGAAATCATTCAAAGTTTCGCGCTCGCTTCTTGGCCATGCCAGGATGCCGCTCAGGGTCACGGTCTTACTGCACTTTGTGATCCGTGACCCAATTACGGCCAGCTGTGATTAGTTCGATTAGTTCACGTGATGTGATTGTTGCACGTTCAGAAACACGCAACAATCACATTGCGTGGTAGCGTCTTTTGATCTCGCGATTCTTAGCGAGACCGGAAGCAGTCCATGAGATTTGCGGCCTTCAGAGCGGCCGTGTTCGCCTACCATGGGCCGACGAATCGGCCATGGAATATTGATAGTACTGATATTATTGATAATGATATTCAAAAGAGTAATTATTCTACATGTTCCGTTCTCTTAACCCTTTCGCTGCTGGTGGCTAATTTGGTCAACATGAAATGAGGACAAAAAGCTGAGAAGTGAATCAAACCATGGCAATTGTTTACTAAATTTATAGTATTCAGCAAGAGCTTTCCAATGAATACCAACATGACAGGGTTTAGATTATTTTCATTTTTTTAAACTTTTTTGTGCATTGTACGACCGTAACCTCAGCATCAGAAGGATTTAAGTGAAATTATTTTTTTGTATGTTATTTCAGCATTGATAAAGTTACGCGGCACACCTCACGTTGACGACGAGCTGGAGGAGATGCGTCGCGAGGAGGCAGCCAATCAGGAGGAGGCGCAGATCTCCATGTTGGAATTACTGAAGAGCAGCTCGCTACGACTGCCACTCGTCATCAGCGTCGTCATGCACCTCTCACAGCAACTCTCAGGAATCAACGTGGTGAGTAATGGCCGCTGCTGTTGCTAGGCAGTCTTGTTGCTAGTAGGGATGGGGACCGGAAACCGGGAACCGGTTCAAACCGGCCTGAGCATTGCGGTTAACCAGTCAAAAACCGGACCTCCCTCTTAATGGTTCGGTTTTCTATGCATGTACAGGGTTCCTGGAGGCGTAATAAAACTGTCAGCACCTACCTCCTCGCTGGCCTCACAATGTCTGCCAAGCGCGACGATCAAACAGCCATTTCAAAATCTCTCAAGTCTGGTACCCTGCCCACTTTCACTATGCTCAGAAGCAGGGACTTAGCCAGGAATTTGAAAGTGGGTGCTTTTTTTGGACTAGCTGAAATTTTTTGGGCGTCCTGGGTTGCGAGCGCGTAGCGCGAAGCCAACAACGGCCGGGGGTCTGGGGGCCGCTCAAGGCCCCCAGAAGCTCTAGGGGTCTAGACTCTCTGAGATGCATTTTCTGCCTTTTCCTGGCACTTGAAATGAGATATTGGCATTGGGAGCTCTCGCTAGAAACCACAAAGGGAAATGATTATCTGCAGTGCAGCAGGAATAAATATTTTAAACTCACTTTCAAAGTGACAGAAACAAATTGAAAGAAAAATAAAATGTGTTGTTTTCTTTTACTCTCATGGCCCATATAATTTCACCCAACAGCTGTGTACATTGAACACCAAATCTGGCCTCATTAATACATGAATACATTGTACTTAAGTCATGAACTAGAGATGGATTGTAGCCGAGATTAAATGTTTAGCTAACCAACAACTCAGCAGCTCATCCCCAAAGAGTAGTCAACCCATTTGCTGAGTCTACAATGAGCAAACAATTCCAAGGAAGAAGTTAGAACAAATGGCACAAAAAGGTAGGGAATGAAAGTAAGTCAGCTTTCCAAGAAATATCCTCTTGAAACAATCTCGAGTATATTGAAATCATGAAATTAATGAGCACCTTTAAAAGAAAGTTCAGTGAGGAAAAGCATAGAAAATTCAATTTAAAAAACAATCAATGAGGATCTAAAATTCATTTGGGTGTTTTTGTAAACATAAGTAGAAATCATCTTTAAAAAATTCAGTACATTTTAAATAGAAATAGCAGCTCACTGACAAAAAGTATATACATTTATTATAATCATATGTAGTTTTAAAAGAATTGTTACAGAATTGACAGTCACGTGACTAAATACACCAATAACTGGGAGTAGAATAGATCTATTTCTCTGACCAATACCAAAGGCAGAACCTCTTCCTTGGGAAATGGTGGTTGTTTGCAAATCGTAATCTGAGCAGCCAAAATGTCAGTAATAAACTGAAAGTGAGTGTGACCAGGTATGACTTGGATAAACAAATACAATACTTTAACTATAACCTGGTTGCATAACTTTTTATGTGAAACCTTAGATATTATCCAGTGCCATGAAAAGAATATACACTTGGCTTTTTAGTTATGCTTTGTAAAATTGTGAATTGAAAATAAATAGATGATCAGGTTATTTTTTATTTACATGTGCAACCCCAAACTCTCTCAAATAACACATTTTCATTCACATTGTCTTGATGAACTATCCATGTGTCATGGTTATGATAGTTCACCAAGGTTAGGCATAAAGAAAATGCATGGTTTTATAGTTGTAAATGAATGTACAACTCCGTTCTGCTTCCTTGATTGAGTGCCCGTGCTCCGGCAGTGTTATTGTGTTAACCACGTGCTGTGACGTCACCAACCCGTTCTACACATAAACCCATTCAGCCGAGACTCATTAACCCAATTTTTGATGGTCAGCGATCAGTCCCGATCCCCTGTTGTGTGTGTGTGTGTGGGGGTATGTTGACCGGATGTTTTATGTGCTGGCCGTGAATTAATGGAAGCCGAAGCCGAGTGGACCTGGGATCTCCAGCTGCTGGAGATAAGACAATGGCACCAGATGTGGTAGTCATTTCCTGCTCTTCTCCCAGCGGAGTTTGGGCGTCATTTCCTCCTGTCTTCACACAAAACAAGACGTCTTACAGAGAATGTGGCCGGGCCGTTCTGGACCACTCTGGGGAGCTTCCCCAGAGAAATGGGCGTCCGTAAGACGGCCGGACGCATCGCTGGCTAACACAGTGCTCAGAAGCCTTCTGAGCGTAGAGAAAGTGGCCAGGGAGCTAGTATATAGGAACTTTCAAGAACTTTCCAGTTCAGGCAAGTTCAGCCACGCATTCCATTGCGTAGTTTCGTATCCAAGAAATGTCATTAATAAACCGTTTAGGAAACCGTGATAAAACCGAACCGTAGAAGCAAAACCGAGAACCGAACCGAACCGTAGAATTCTCAACGATCCCCATCCCTAGTTGCTAGGCAATCTTATTGCTAGGCAACATTACCCCTCTCATGACCAGATTTTCTTGGCAGTCTCCCAAAAACGTAAAAGTTATTAACAACCCATTGATGCCCACAGCAGCCAAAAGCCTAAAAATGTTGATGAAATCTTGCAGGTAAATGCAAAATGAATAAATTATTGGAACTAATAATGTTATTCTGAAACATTACCAACAACTCTTCTTGAAATATTTTGTAATATCATCCTTAATTCCAAAGTTATTATCAAAAATTTCAGAGATCCGGACAACAATTTTTTGAGAGACTCTAGCATTAATTGGGTCTAAGTGTGGATTGGTTGTTTATCTAGCCCTGTATCAGTTCCAGCACATGTGCTCTAGTAAGGTTTACCTGACTTAAATGCTGTTATATTTCAGATATTTTCATACTCAACAAGTTTGTTCACAGAGGTAAATTAATTTCAGCCCACTCCCAGCCCCTTATAAACATCGCCTCTACAATATCTTTTCACTTCCAAAGATCAGATAAACGCCTCACTCCCAACACCCAAACCATCCTCAACCCTTATTTGGGATTGAAGTCAGCCAGTCACATCAGAGGGAAAGTACCGTTTTTTATCACTCACCAAAATATAGGCATTGTGGGAAACGCCTTTCACACTAACCTGCCCATTGTCTGATATCCCTTGGAATCAGAATCTCCTCCCCCTCTACCTCCAATTGCTTCCCCCCCCCTTTTTAAGGGTTTGACCCATGTTATTTCAGTTATACTTATGGTTGCTTATGGGGTTAATTCTTTTGACTCAGTTCTACTCTACCCTTCTTTAATTTGACATTTCCGCCTATATTAAGTAATTATATTGCCTGAAAGGTCTTTTGATGAGGACTACCTATAACATGACAAAAGTACCCTAACAACAGGGTGTAAGGTTTTTAGGCTAAAAAACTGAAAAAACAAACATGCACAGTGTTTTCAAACAGAGCTCATGCCCAGAATTATGGACCGGGCAGCATCAAATTTCTTAAACATGGAGAAAAGATCAATACCAAGGGAAGGGTATCACAGTTTGTCAAATTATTTCTTAAACTTCAAAACCTCTTTAGCTTGAAAAATACTTTCCATATACTTGCTTGGAAGGTCCTCTTTAAATTGTCATCTGGATCTATGATATATCTGACAATAAAATGAGAATTAAGAACAATTCATTAAAAATCTGAAGGAGAGTTGATGTAGTGTTCTGATAAACATTTCTTTTTCAATTATTTTTCTTACTAGTATTTACCTGGAAGATTTTACCAAGTTTCTCAGGCCATATTTGGCTGCAGGGAGCACCATTGCATTTCCTAAATTCCATTTCCCTTTGTTTGTTTCAGGTGTTTTATTATTCTACCAGCTTGTTCACAGAGGCGGGACTCGCCCAGAATGTTGCCAAATATGTGACGCTCTTCGTTGGTGCTATAATGGTTATCATGACGTTTGTTACCATACCGCTGATGGAACGTGTGGGGCGTCGTAAGTTACATCTGACGGGACTCGTCGGAATGATGATCTTCAGCGTCGCTTTCACCATTACCTTTGAACTCAGGGTAAGACTCGATCGCCTCCAGGCAATATCATCATAGAGCCAGCTATAATAGCAAAATACTGATAGGCATTTGTTTATTTGATATCGACTTGTTTAGTACTGGTTGTTATGATTTTTTTCATTCCATTTCTCTACGTCTAGTATGTCTATGAGGTGTAATATTTTAGAAGCCCAGCAGGCCATTTTACACTACCCCACTTTTCTGGGATAGGGGGGCTACAACCTAGCTGCTGCTACCTCAGGTGTTGAACCCTGGTCTTATTGACCTAGATTCTTGCTTAAAGGACAATTACACCATGAAAAATACATAGGCCCAAATAGTTCCTTAGGGTATCCCCTACTTAGAGCCACATTCCCACCACTGCCAACCTTCATACAAGAAGCATACATAAGTGCTCCATACACGGTAAGGGCCTGAGAGTGCTAGACTTTGTTTTCCTATCAGACGTTTTGCAGAGAGCCTCTATTGTATATTCTCACACTATGGTTTACAGAAAATATCATTTGAATCAGACTGGAGCTAAATCTAAATTTGATTTGGCAAAGTATTTTGCTTTCAAATATTTAAATTTTTGAAGAAATGACTGTCTTGAGTGTCTAGTTTTGACTCAATGTTATTTGATTGTTTTGTAGACCAAGGTGGATGCGTTTAAGTACGTCAGTGTGGCCAGTGCGCTTGTCTTTGTGTTCTTCTTCGCCATGGGCCCAGGTAAAATATTCACCTAGCTATATATATACGTCACCATTCAACGTATTAGCACCCGCTGTCAGGGAGACGACACATTAGCACCCGTTGTCAAGGTGCCGTTTCATGATTCCCTATATTGTTGAGGACGTGATGCTTTCAAGATCCCCACGCGTGGCGAAATGTGACAAGGCCTGAGCAGAATGCCGCCTTCAACAATGGAATTATGTTAGTGTTGAGAACAACGATACAGAAAATAACGAGTGCTTTAATTTAGAGAAAATAGTAAAATCTCAACCCAGTTGAGATCATACGTGGTTTGGTATGATAAAACAAATAGGAAATCCCAGCATGGTCAGCACGGTAAACCTGCTGCTTCGATATTGCACTGCCCAAGTGAGTTTGTAAGTTTCAACTTGTCATGGAAATTAGGTGTCCGGGGTGGGGGGGGTGGGGTGTTCGGTATAATAAAACAAATATGACATCCCTGTGGGTTTGCCAACATGATAGTCTACCCCTCGTGAGCATTGTATGACTGCCCTCGGGTGACAATGCTCACTCGGGGTAGACAATCATGTTGGCCAACCCACAGGGATGTCATATTTGTATAATATATATATATATGTATATATATATATGTTTATAATATATATATATATATATATATATATATATATATATATATATATATATATATATATATATACATATAATTTATATATATATATATATATATATATATATATATATATATATATATATATATATATATATATGTATATATATATGTATATAATATATATATATATATATATATATATATATATATGTATATATATATATATATATATATATATATATATATATATATATATATATATATATATATATATATATATATATATATATATATATATATACATATAGACTCTAGGCTGTTATATGTATTCTATCTGTCTTCAAGCAGAGAGCTAGAAACAAAGGGGAGTGGCCGCCAAGGTCCAACTACCATACAAACACAACAGGCCCAATGTGCAGCAACAGTGATATGGCTGGTCGTTTAGCACCCGCAGGGTTATTAGTGCTTCACTTTGGTCATTAAGGGGCATACTAAAGAGAAAGGAGCATGCTTATTTGCTGCAAGCAGGGTATATCAGTTGATCCACTGTGGTGACCTGTAACGAGGGTCACACAGCAAGTTCTCCTGGCTACTAGTTCATCCAATTTTGTGTCCAGCTTAAGTTTGTTCAACTATCAAACTTCTAAATCCTGTTTGTATTTTAATGTATTTCAAACATTGCCTTTTTAGAGGGATACCACCAAAATAGTCTGATGGTTTTTACTGCTACAGGCATGAGTGGGTCAACCATTATGCTGTTGAGACTAATTTGGCAAATACAAAATGATGCAAAAAACCTAAAAAATGACTGAAACCCTGGCATATGATACTCATCTGAGAGTACTCAGTGAGAGCTATCCAATGAATACCAAGATGACAGGGTTTAGATGCTTTTCAAAAATCTTTGTATACTTGTGCTTTGGAAGGGTTAATCACATATTTTGTTTTTCTTCAGGCTCCATCCCGTGGATGATCGTGGCCGAGCTGTTCGCGCAGGGCCCGCGTACCGCAGCCATCAGCATAGCAGTGCTGGTCAACTGGTTCTGTAACTTCCTGGTCGGCATACTCTTCCCTCCCATGCAGGTGAGTCTAACAGCTTATGGCAAAATAGGTTTGATGTCTTAGTTGTGCAAAGTCTGATACTAATCTTTCTGAGGGACCTGCAGAAATGAAAATACCTTACAAATACCTTACAAATACCTTACACATAATAATTAACATTTGATTTAGTGCCCTAAATTTCCACCTGTGATGTTTAAAAGCGCATTATAAAGAATAGTCAGTGGACCACAAGATGGCTAAATGTTTGAAAATGAGCTAAACCCTGTCATTTTGGTATTCATCGGAAAGCTCTTGCAGAGTATGTACTATCAGATGATTACCAATATGTCAGGGTTTTACTCATTTTTCTCATCATTCTGTTCTGATCAAATTAGCCACCAGCATTGGTTCAACTTGTGATACAACATGGCTTACCTACAACTGTAACCCTATTCTTATAAAATCGATCAAAAAGTGGCAAAACCAGAAATAATATCTCTGGCCTTTTTTTTTTGATAAGTATGTGTTGGAAAGTATATGATAAGATACCTATTTATCATAATTTATCTTCTCTGTGTTTGTTTCAGACTGCGTTGAAAGGTTACACATTCCTCCCGTTCACAGCTCTCATCCTCATCTTCTTCATCTTCCTCTTCAAGTTCCTCCCGGAAACCAAGGGAAAGACAATAGAGGAAATATCGGCAATCTTTAAAAATCGCACAAGTAAGGGAACTAGTCCCGAAGGTAATCAGCCCTATGAAGGGACCTACAGATCCCTAGGAGAAGATGGGACTTATAAACGAAACGGAACGTCAGAGTTATAGTCACACATGTAAAGGGATATGTAACACTAAGGCATTCTTGCTCAGAGTTGACCTTTAACCTTGGAAATCTTGTCTGGATGCTGTGGTGTGGTGCTTTTCATAGAACAGTTTGGCAATATCTTTTTGATCAGAAAATATTTAAAGGAGAAATGCTGTTTAGAACCAAGCCAACAAATCTCTTTCAAATATATTGTCAACTTAAGCTTGATTCCTCAGTTATTTCCAAGCGTCCATTAGGTCCAGATGACATTTTCACGATCTCTGGGCATGAATGGGTTAAGCATGGTAATAAAGGCTTTGATGGTATGCATACACTTTGTAAATATTTCAAGCACTGAGAGATACGGCCTATATTGTAGCAAGAAAAAGTTACAGCATTGCAACTTGAATTGCTGTATTCTCCCTTCAATTTTTTTTGCAAGAGTATCAATTGGTAGTGCATACTAATGAGGGTCATATAATTGAACCAAATCATGTGTGATTATATGTATAAGTACATTTCAATGATAAGAATAAACAGAGTGAGAGTTTGTACCTATTTATATATATATATATATATATATATATATATATATATATATATATATATATATATATATATATATATATATGTATATATATATATATATATATATATATATATATATATATATATATATATATATGTATATATATATATATATATATATATGCAAATTAATTCTACTCAGGTTAGAATTATATATATATATATATATATATATATATATATATATAGATAGATAGATAGATAGATAGATAGATAGATAGATAGATAATACATATATGCAAATTAATTCTACTCACTGACAGGTTATCTAATGTGTTAATTGTTGATATATATGTAATTGCATTGTGTAAGATGTTTTCATCATTGATGGAATTGGAAGAAATATTTTTGTATGAAGGGCCTATTTTATCATGATGTGATAAATAAAAAACATTTCTGAAATTCTTTATTTTGAGTCTCTTATTCTTGTGGCAATTCTGTATCCTTGAAGAGCAGACAGGTATGGAGAGTGAGTGTGATAAACTGAAAGCAGGAATTTTCTAATGCATCAATCAACCGGTCCATGTGTTAATTACTGGCTGAGATAAGAAAGGTGGGTACCAGGGACAGGGTCTTAGCCAGGATTTAGAAACTGGGTGCCCAAAATTGGCAATTGTAAAATTTTTGGGAGTCCAACTTTTTAAGGGGGACCATAATATACTTGGATTTCACCCATAAACATGTATAAATCTATCAAAATAAGATATGATATCCTTATACAATGTCATAGGAATTACATAGAGACGAAAAGAATTAATTATATGCTTGGAATTGACATTTTAAGAAATTCATCACCAATATTTTTGGATGTCCTGAGGGGTGCTTTTTAAGGGTTTGGGTGTCCAAAAAGACACCCAGACGCCCTGCTGGCTAAGACCATGACCAGGGAGATGGGGGGAGGTGCAAACACTCAGGTTCTCTTTACGGCTATCTTGGGGATTGGCAGATATTTGTTGAATGCAAATTCTTCCTTTTATTAGGAAGGACAGAAATATTTAAAACCCTGTTTAAGAATAAAATGTTGGCTGGTTCATTGTTAGTAGATGAAACAGTACATTCAGTGAATTAGGGCGCTTGAACCAAACAGAAATAATACACTTGGGTGCCAGGGCATGATTTTGCTGAGTATTTCATATATTGGAGTTATCAAAATCAACTAGTAGGATTCCCTAATTTAGACATTTTTGATACATTCTGACAATTCTATCCAAAGGACACATGTGAAGAAAAAAATGCATAGATATCACAGACTGTAAGTTTATGATACACATGAATGTTTATTTCTCAGATTCTGTACAGACGAGAAAAAAACAAAACTCATCAGGAATGAGTTGAGAATAATGAGACAATAATAAAACAGCCTAGCCGCTATCTACAGTGAGGGCAGACCCAGCTACTTCATCTCTTACTCGCTCACAGTATACTTCTTTTTTGGACAATTTTTTCTTGTGAGTTTTGGCCAGGAGGGATCAGCTTATACTGCTGGTGGCTAATTAGGCCAATACAAAATGAGGCAGAAAATTTGAAATTGTTTGAAACCCTGGCTCATAGATATTCATCTGAGAATACTCAGCAAGAATTATATCCAATGAATACCAACATGACAAGTTTAAATGGTTTTCAAAAAGATTGCGTCCTTGTGGACATAAATAGCCTCAACATTAGAAGGGCTAATTGGCGAAAATCATGAAAAATCTGCCTAACGTCAGTACCTTTGCACATTGTCGGTGTAAAAAGCAATACTCCAAATGTCAATTAATCAGTTTTATCACTTAACTTGTCAATCCATTAAGTTAATTAATTAATTGCAGTAGTGAGAGAGGAAGTAGGTAGGTCTGGTGTGAGGAAGGCTGACTGACAGGTACACCACCAACATACGCTAGTCTAGTGAAAAAACACCACAAAAATCTCACAATCAGGCAAATAGCACTACCTCATAACATTCACCCAAGAATTACTCTTAAAATTGTTCTCTCGATCGTTGATATTTTTGACAATACCTTGGAAATTAAGAATGATTCAACACACATTTGAGGGAGAGTTTTAGGTAATGTTTAGATTAACTTTTCTCCTCTTAATATTTTCCCAATCACACTAGCCTGGCAGATTTCATCCAAATTCTCAGGCTGTCTTTGCCCGCAGTGCGCACTAATGGGTAAAATAAATCATTCTTAAGGGAAGGATTCATACTAATTTCATTTTACATTATCAAATAGAAAAGATTTCATGGCAATAGTTTTCCTACACAATCATTTAGAAATAATCTTTACAAGGATAAAATAAATTCATCAAACAATTGTAAATGTTGTAAATGTTTCAGAAACTCCCCCAATGAGAAAACTATTCCATTTCTCAGAGTGGGTCCAAACGTTGTTTTCAAATTCCTACTTTCAACTGGCCTATGTGCCTGATTGTTATCTTACAGGAGGCAATAAATAGTTACAAATGAAATATCTCAAATAACAAATGTTACACAACTTGTTCATTTTTGCAGTGGGTCCAAACTTGCTTCCTTATAGTCAAAAGTTCTAATATCAGATGTATGAGCTTCAAAAATTACAAAAAACTACTTTTGACAATAAATTGGAAATTATCAATCATTTCATAAAATATTTGAAGGAGAATTGCTTGCAGTGTTCTAATGAACATTTCTCCTTCAAATATTTTCCCAACTTCGCTTTAGTCATAATGACTTCAACAAAATTGGCAGTCTGCTTTTGGCAGCTGCGAATATTGATGTATCAATACATTGATTTCATATCTTTGTTACTAAAGCGATACCATTCAAACGAAAGCATCTTCCAGAAACGTTTTTAGATGAAATGATCTTCAGAACTCTAAATATGTTTGCCTGAAACATTTTGTCAATTTCAGCGTGATTCCTGACTTGCTTTCTTAGGAGTCACACTGTAAAGCAGGTGTATGGGTTATTAGGTGGTCAGTCGTGTAGCTTTTGGCTGTACATACTTTGCCTCTACACAAGCAACAACGCTAGAAATCAGTACACAATGAATTAATCAAATTCATGACAAGTCATATTACATGACATCATGGTGTTTATATATTGCACTGGCCCTGATTATGAATAAATTTGTTTGAAATATGTGCAATATATATATATAAATATATATATATATATATATATATATATATATATATATATATATATATATATATATATATATATATATATATATATATATATATATATATATATATATATATATATATATATATATATATATATGTATATATATATATATATGGAAATATATATATGGAAATATCCTCCATCCTTCGGTAAGCCATTTTCAATTCACATAGAGGCTGACTACTTTGACAAGCGTATGTTTTTTTAATATCATGTAATGTAATGATACATATTTGGCTTTAAAATTCTATTTTGATTATTTGTTTTACTTTTGATCGGCTAGATATTTTCATTTCTCTTTAAAATGTCTTCCATCAATCCTTTTTAATCCATCCATCTGGAAAGTTTTGAAAATACAAACTGCCAATCAGAAAATTATCTAGAAGATATTTGAAGGGACAAGGCTTGATAGAAATTGGCACCTTTAAATTGTTCGCAATACAATATGATATCAATATTTCCTTAGCAAAACAGTATCTTAAAGGAATTTTAACAATACCACATGCCTCCAAGGGACCTGATTTTAGCTCTGTCAGCATCGGAAATTTTGCTAATGAATAACGTTCTGCCTTTGTGCGAGACGTCTAGTTACCAATTAAGTCAATTTCACATATATTTAAAATCTTAAACTATGCGAAACTCTACTCAACTTTTTTGATAGGTACTGTTTTCCATTTAACACGGGTATTTGGTATTGTATCGAGTACCAGTCCCAATCCTCAACCCTTACGCTACTGGTGGTTAAATTGGCCAAAACTAAATACTGCAGAAATCCTGAAAAATCACTGAAACCCTGGCATATGGTTACTCATCTGAGAGCACTCTGTTAGGGCTATTAAATGAGTACCAGCATGATAGGGTTTAGACGGTTTTCAAAAATATTTGCGTTTTTATGCTTTGGACGAAGTTAGCCGTAGCATTAGAAAGGGTTACTAGAAACACTGTGAGGGAGTGCGGTTTTCTGCGGTGCACTGTGCGCTCGTAATACACATGGTGAACAGTGAACTTTTACAGTTTTTACACCTAAGTTGTTCTGTGGAGCTAGGTTCAATTCAGTATATCAAGGTATTAACCCATTCATGCCTGGAGATCGTGAGAAAGTGACTTCAGGACCTGTGATACCTTTGCAAATTCCATGGAGTTAGGCATAAATTTGCAAAATATTTTGAAGGAGAGTTAGAGAGATAGATCTGAAGAACATCTCTCCATAAAATATTTTCTTAATATTGCTTTTAATAGAGAGATAACATCAAAAGAGTCTGGCAGTTTTGGCTGGCGAGAACTTTGATATTTTACCATTGTGAGGTTTGTTCAGTATAATACAACACATATGACATCCTCCCTAGGGGATCCATTCCATCATATTACCCCCACTGGGATGTCATATTTGTATAATGTTGGTCAAGGGTGTCTCTCCCCAGCTGTAAGGAAAGAATTAATAATATTTGGCATTTGATCGATTGAACCTAGCTCCATCTCTACAGCAGTTTTATGGTCATGTTTATTGTTTTCATTGTAGCACCACTTTTTGTTTATTTCGTTACCCTGGTGACAGCATCTGAAACACGTATACACACCTAGCAACCACAAACAATACAGACAATGTATCAATAGTCAAGAAACAACACAGAATTCCTGAAAGAGTCGACCCACCCAACCCTACAGAATACTCATCCATTTCTATGGAGCCCATATGGTCTGATGATTGTGCAAAGATATTTGTAAAAGATCAAAACTGCCTAACAAACTTGAAGAACTTTCCTCGGAGAAGATCACAAGAAAATGAGACCAAATACTTTTACATATTGACTAGGAGGTACTGGTTCTCTCAAAAGTATCTAAAGGGGATCCAAGTTGAGCCTCTGGGTTTCTATCACATAAAGATCACTTCCTTCCTTGAAGGATTAAATATGAATTCAAAAAATATTTGACGGAGGGTAGTAGGTTGGACCTAGATTAACATTTTCCTTCATGCATTCTCCAATAGATAATTAAGTCCGAAAGACATCATCAAAATAGTCAACCCTCTATTTTTGCTCCCCGCGGCATGCATGGATTACGTTATATTTCAATATTGCTTTTACACCCTCTATAGGACCATTTGGGAACCATGTGCGGAAATGGAGAACCCATGTTCACTCTGAAAATCTAAACCAGCTAATAAGTTCAGTCATTTCATGAATACAAATGTTTGGTGTTTTTTTTTCAAATGAGTGTCTCCTAAAAAGAATAAATAAAATTTCACCTCCAGTATTTTCATTTTTTTTCGTAATCGCTCTAGCTTTTACTAAGAAGGTTTTGCGTCAGGCCACCGGGTTTCACTGGGAATGACGGGATCCAAGAAAAAGATTCCAGCACCAAGATGGCCGCCGCTGCCGAGACATTAAAGTGAACTAATAACGCTAATGAAGAGTGGAGTGTCAGTTTCAGCCGCTCACGTCCTCCGTGTGGCTCTCGCGTCGCTTGAAGCGGTTGAAGAAACTGCTGAGGTTGACGATCTCTCCCACGGCGCGCTGCGGGTCCATGCTGATAAACTCATCTATATTGTTACTGCTCTCTGAAACACACACACAGGGCAACGTGTTAACTTAAGGCTGTGACGCTGGAAACATACTCAAATAACCCATCTCCAGGTTTAGAACTTAGACTTGTCCCCTTTCAAAAGATATGTTTTTCAATCCCTGTGGTCTTGGTGTTTCAACTATAAGTTTTCCATCACCTGGATGGGACCACAGTTTCTATTTTGCAATGATTTATCTCAAATGACATATTCTTGAGCAATAAAAAGTACACTTAAATTGTAAATACAATGCACGGCTGCTTAACTATTAACATTAGGCTAGGGCAACTGGATGGAAAATTTGGAGTTGCTGCAAGATAATACCTTAGAGTACACAATTTTAGTAGAAAATTTACTTAAAGTAGGTCAACAACAGTTAGCAACAGCAAGGGACCCAGTATGAGTGTATAATCCCTAGTCACTGGCAACTTTCTGACATGCCCAGGCCAGGATTGGAACTCAAGCAGTGGTGAGAGACAGCATGTAGTCAGTGGCAATGCTTAAGACCACCAAGCCATCAGGGCAGGCCTTCCCTTTTGGGTGTGTGAGGAAAACGCAGATATGTAATGAAATAAATAACTCTTCAAAGTGATCTCTCCCTTAATGCAATTGGGCAGCAAAAGAGGAAGAAATAAACGTTTTTAGTTGTTGCCTGGGTTTTTAGAGAAATCAAACCCCTACTAGCCTTGACATAGAATTGAACTCAGAACCCTACTCCACGCACTCAGGCCGGCACATCTAGCCACTTCGCCATTGAAACTGCTACGACTTGACTCTTAAAAGTTGAAAGGTTAATTCAATGCTTACAACATTCCAAACCATGATATCAGGAATAACAATGGAGATTCCGATCAAATCAAAGTTTCTGATTGATTGAGCCTCGTTTGCCTTACCGTCTGTTTTGATTGGAGGATAAGTGGGAGGATCCTTGATCCAAGTATTGTCCGCTTTTTTCATATGAGATCTGTCGGACGCGAACTGCTCCAAGAACTGCTCTGCTGGGATGATGCGGAAGAATCTGAAAAAGATAATGTGAACCCTTTATATTCAGGCCCCTCTTTGTTCACTATGCCTCAATCTCAATCTAACAGGGTCTGACAATAGCACTGGCCTGACTACTAGTAAGATTATAAAAAACATGTTTCATCACACTACAATAAAGTAAGCTTATGACAGTTACCTATGGTAAAGGTTGTGACAGGTTGAAGGAAACTTAACCCATTAATGCTCAGGAGTCACTCAGAGTTTTCAGGACACAAAAAACAATTTTAGTAAGAAGGAGCAGGTTTAATTTCTAAACTTGTTCATTATTTCTTCTTGGTAGGTAATCATTAAGGATGACTTTAGATGAAACAATGGAGTTTTATTATTGGTCCATTTCTTATGTTTTGCTGCAGAATAAGCCCAGCCACATGTAGCATCATACATGGGGCAAAGTGTAGTAAGCTTACTGTTACAATCCCTATACATGTATATACAGGTCCCTGATAGTTCCATAACTTCCATTTGTGGGCCAATAATTTATCATATCATCCTAAGGCTGATATATTGATTTATCAGCAAATCACATGGTATAAAAGCTGTCATTCTATTGGTTGAAATCAGTGGAGCAATACATATTCATTGTTCCTACCTGTGATATGTGGAGTTAATGTAGTCATAAGATCACATGGTACAAAAGCTGTCATTCTATTGGTTGAAATCAGTGGAGCAATACATATTCATTGTTCCTACCTGTGATATGTGGAGTTAATGTAGTCATCAGATCCAAATGATTGTGCGACATACTGGTCTAGTAGACACGGGTACGGTAACCTGGAGTCAAGGTCGTACACATAGGCGTGGCTCGAACGGCGATGTAGGAATATCACATGGTAATCCTGCAATAAAGGGAGGTTCAGGAATATTACATGGTAATCCTGCAATAATGGGAGGTTCAGAAATATTACATGGTAATCCTGCAATAAAGGGAGGTTCAGAAATATAACATGGTAATCCTGCAATAAAGGGAGGTTCAGAAATATTACATGGTAGTCCTGCAATAAAGGGAGGTTCAGAAATATTACATGGTAATCCTGCAATAAAGGGAGGTTCAGAAATATAACATGGTAATCCTGCAATAAAGGGAGGTTCAGAAATATTACATGGTAATCCTGCAATAAAGGGAGGTTCAGAAATATTACATGGTAGTCCTGCAATAAAGGGAGGTTCAGAAATATAACATGGTAATCCTGCAATAAAGGGAGGTTCAGGAATATTACATGGTAATCCTGCAATAAAGGGAGGTTCAGAAATATAACATGGTAATCCTGCAATAAAGGGAGGTTCAGAAATATTACATGGTAGTCCTGCAATAAAGGGAGGTTCAGGAATATTACATGGTAATCCTGCAATAAAGGGAGGTTCAGAAATATTACATGGTAATCCTGCAAGAAAGGGAGGTTCAGGAATATTACATGGTTATCCTGCAATAAAGGGAGGTTCAGGAATATTACATGGTAATCCTGCAATAAAGGGAGGTTCAGAAATATAACATGGTAATCCTGCAATAAAGGGAGGTTCAGAAATATTACATGGTAGTCCTGCAATAAAGGGAGGTTCAGGAATATTACATGGTTATCCTGCAATAAAGGGAGGTTCAGAAATATAACATGGTAATCCTGCAATAAAGGGAGGTTCAGGAATATTACATGGTAATCCTGCAATAAAGGGAGGTTCAGAAATATAACATGGTAATCCTGCAATAAAGGGAGGTTCAGAAATATTACATGGTAGTCCTGCAATAAAGGGAGGTTCAGGAATATTACATGGTAATCCTGCAATAAAGAGAGGTTCAGGAATATTACATGGTAATCCTGCAATAAAGAGAGGTTCAGGAATATTACATGGTAATCCTGCAATAAAGAGAGGTTCAGAAATATTACATGGTAATCCTGCAATAAAGGGAGGTTCAGAAATATAACATGGTAATCCTGCAATAAAGGGAGGTTCAGAAATATTACATGGTAATCCTGCAATAAAGGGAGGTTCAGGAATATTACATGGTAATCCTGAAATAAAGTGCAGTTCAGGAATATTACATGGTAATCCTGCAATAAAGGGAGGTTCAGAAATATAACATGGTAATCCTGCAATAAAGGGAGGTTCAGAAATATTACATGGTAGTCCTGCAATAAAGGGAGGTTCAGGAATATTACATGGTAATCCTGCAATAAAGGGAGGTTCAGAAATATTACATGGTAATCCTGCAAGAAAGGGAGGTTCAGGAATATTACATGGTTATCCTGCAATAAAGGAAGGTTCAGGAATATTACATGGTAATCCTGCAATAAAGGGAGGTTCAGGAATATTACATGGTAATCCTGCAATAAAGGGAGGTTCAGAACCATTACATGGTAATCCTGCAATAAAGGGAGGTTCAGGAATATTACATGGTAATCCTGCAATAAAGGGAGGTTCAGAAATATTACATGGTAATCCTGCAAGAAAGGGAGGTTCAGGAATATTACATGGTTATCCTGCAATAAAGGAAGGTTCAGGAATATTACATGGTAATCCTGCAATAAAGGGAGGTTCAGGAATATTACATGGTAATCCTGCAATAAAGGGAGGTTCAGAACCATTACATGGTAATCCGGCAATACATGGTAATCACGCTATTGCCAGTGCAAAAATAAGCGTATGTTTGCCTGAAAGTAGTGAAAGATTTAACCAAACTTATCATGCAACTATGGGCTGCTGTGAGTAGGGTTAACATTTGTCTTCTGTGTAGTTAAGGATGATTTGATAGATCACCTATAGATGACTTATAGGTGGTACAGAAATGAATGCATGACCCTAGGGGCCACGTTGTCTGGCCAATATCTGGACACCCCAAACCTCAAAAATCACACAAGACACACAAATTTATTTGTGAGCAAAGATTTGGCTCCTAGGTTTAGAATTCTATATTTTGCAGCATGTGACAGCCTGCCAGAGGTAGATTGTTCAGGCTAGGCTCTGAGATGCAATTTGTGCAATATTAGATAAATTAATTGAAAAAAAAATAACACTCTCAATTGCTGCAGTTGATAATAATTATGTCCATTTGCGAACTTAACTCCTACAGTTAACATCTGGACACAAAATCACATGCTCTGCCTGGGCAAATGCCCCTAAACGACCATTAAGGTTAATCCCTGCTCAGAGAGGAGTTTCTAATTCAAATTCATGAAAATCTTTGAAATGCATTCAGATAAATCATGCCTTTTCTCAATAAGTAATCATAAATATTTATGGTTGTAAACTGAACATTTTGTTGTCTCCCTGAAAATAGGACATCTAAAAAATAAACAAAATTTTCTAATTTTGGCCACCAGATAGCTGATTTCTGGCCAATTGTATGAATGTATTTATCTTTATAAGAAATGCCAATTACTCACCCAGCAGACTGGTTGTTGTGGGTCCTTGCAGGCTTTCTGCATCCAGATAGGTACCTAAAAGTAGAAATATATAGGTGTTTTCACTATATGCTTTGGTGCATTCATGACCCAAGAATTATCCCTATGTAAGCTTACACTCACACACACACACAGGGCTCTAAATTAGGTTATATTTGAGGGAGCCCAATTGCATCTTCAAAATCTTACTAAAGGTGTCGTGTATAGAAACCAGTACAAATTTCGGGTACCTGCAGAAATTTGAGGGAGCCCCAGGATGGCCGGGAGAATTCCAAGGAGCCTTCCGCTTCCGGCACCCCACAATTTCGAGCCCTGATATATATCACATGAAATATATATGTATATATATATATATATATATATATATATATATATATATATATATATATATATATATATATATATATATATACTAGTGTTTGGAATCAGTCAAAATTTTCCAAGTCGATCATCGGTCCATCTGAACGACCGATGACCGATTAATAATGAGAGGTGTGTACATGTTTTTCCGTGCCGCCATTGCTATTTACCTTAGTCATTAGGTACCGCGACACCTAGCGGTATCAAGACACATTAGTGTAATTGCGTCATATGCATTTGCTCTATGGTGTGCCGATAACAAAACAACAATGGTGGCATTGTAACATCGCCGCGCGCAGCACGCTCAGAGAGGTGGATGTAGAGCAGTCCCGCAGTGTTTCCTCTTTGGTGGGGCAATACATAGGTAAATAAACTTTGTTTCTCAGATTTTCTGACCGGCAGGACTACCGAAAGTCCAGCTATTTCTTTGAATATAATTTTTATCCATGTTAGTTTTTTTGTTTGAACATGTAAAATTGCGTTCGATCATCATAATCGGGGGCACAAACGACATATACCCTATGTTTTATCAATATCTAGTTGTGACTGATTGAGGAACTGGTGAAGCTTACGAGAGAAGATGGAAGGATCCAGTCTGAAATAAGTTTGTTTTCTTATTCAGTTACAGGAATTATTTTTATGTACGAAGTATGAAACCTGTGATAGAATTAAGAATTTTAATATATATAAATATATATATATATATATATATATATATATATATATACTAGAAAAGTACCCGTCCTACATACAGAAACCCTGAAATGTCTTATAATGGCAAACATATCAGAGCACCCCGATATTCCTGACACCACACATTTAGGGTCACCTAACCTATGTATCAATAATTCAAGAAGAAACAGACATACCATCGACAAATAAGATCAAGGTTTATCATACCGACTGTATTAAAGAATATAGGCCAGGGTATGTTTATAATATAACTGATAGAGGGTCATATCACAGTATCCGTTTTGGGTCTGGACAGGACATTTTGAAGAGAAAAACTTATTTTATCCAAAATATGGTAGAAATTCAAAAATGGTTTTGAACCTGTGTGAATCTTTAGTCACAAATACATCTTTCACAAAAAAAAGTTTGTTTGAAAATATTTTAGTTTGACTGAAATAATAGCCAATTTAAAAAGGGACAGGACATCATTCAGATATGGTTTTCTGGTACCAACACATAAGTAAAAAATCCTTCTAATAAGAAACTTTCTTCTTAAAACACGTAATGCAGTTATTTAGACAAGGTTCTTAAGTCAACTTCAATACGTTGAAAAAATAAAAATTCCTAAGCGCTCATAGAATTTTGCCACATTTTGTAACTCTCTTTAGGGGTCTGGACAGGACATGAGGTCTGGATCTGGACAGGACATATTTGTCTGGAGAAGATAGTTATCTAATAACAGATGAAAAGAAGCTTTTTCCCTAATAAGATTACTCTATTGAACATTCAACTTAGGTTAGTAGTACATATAAAGATAAAAATCTGCTATTACTGGAATAGTCAAGTACCAAGAATATATTTCATTAGGCGATCATTTAAGTTAAGAAATATGCTTAGTCAGTACCTTTATCTAATATTTTTACACCTTTGCCTTCAAAATAATGCCTTCTAATTAACATATTTGAGATAGATAATTTTAATGGAATACACATATAAATCTATATATCATTGTCATTGGTAATGGACTTCAGAAAGACTCTCAACATCTGAATCAAAATTAAACATAGTAGCTGGTTATGAGAGCTGAATATAATCATACGGTAGTTTAAAGTGTAATGTACTAACTCACTACCATATCATTTAGCCCTCATGATCTGCTTTATGAGCGGTTCACATCAATTCACAGTACAATATATTTAATGATTTGTAAGTTATACTCTGGTTAATCCTGCTGGTAGGAAATAATGATTTAAAACTCCCTTATGGGAATTGAGTCAAGATAGGATACTGAAATACACACAACTTCCTAAGAGGAAGTCAGTCAGGACAGGAAATACATTTCAGTCTAGACACTAGTAGACAGGATTATAACTGCTGTCACAGGGAAATTTGTGACTTATCAAGGGGTCTTTAACGCTAACCTATACAGGTGTTATGGTGGGGATAGGTCAGAGAGTACACGACTAATTATATGTAGTTTTACATATTGATTCAAGTCGATAGCCTAAACCATCATCATGTAACTCCAGCTCTGTCTATTCACTGTCTCCCTGCCTGCTTGCTCATTCCATGTTCAGGTATTTATGTACAACATAATTGGATTGGTCAATTGTAATTAACAAGTATCCACAAAGGGTGGCACCCCTTCAATTAGGATGGTCAATACATGTTGCTCACATAGGAATGGTAGAATGCAATAACAGGTAATTGACAGATAATCATTTAGGGTAGTGAGCTGTCACTCTAACAGCTAAAACCTTAATAACAAAATAAACAACCATTTAATGAACTATTTATCTGATGCGAGGGGTTAAAGTACTAGTTACTTTTCCTACTCTTCTCTATATTAGTCGCCTTGATGATGGTAAAATAAATGGCTTCTTGCAGATGTTACCAGCCTATTAATAAATTGAGTCAATGAATTTTAATAAGCACCTATTCCAATTTGAAATAACAATATGAATCCGTATATTGAGAGATGTAACTGAATAACCTATCCCACCTGGCAGTTACTAGGAATTGGGTGTACGGAAAATCCAATTTCCTAAATTTCATTTAGCAACTTTATTGGTATTGTTTGTATCAGGTTATCTGCAAAAATTGTCAATTTTTTGTCATAATTCAAAGAATAAGATCACCTTAATAGTACAACATATATGTTAATTCCATTCAGTAGTTTGTTCCTGAGTCAATTATGGAAAAGGAATTTCTACATTTGCTATTTATTTCCAAACCAGGAAATTAGAAGTATTTTTTTTTATAATAAATACTTACCTGCGATCATTGGAAGCTATCTCCAGGGCTTGCTCTGGTCACCCAAAAGGAAGGCTCTCATTTGGCAGTCTCTCCCTATGGAAGATCCTCGCGATAACATAGAAGGAGGGCTATCTAAATATAGCTCGGGACCTGTGGTTTATGGGGGACCACCCTCGGTTTCACACTCGTGCTGCGCACTCGTGCGGAAACTTGGGTTTTCCCCCATAACCAACAGCCCTTCGTGTTCTTTCTATTACATATTCTGCTTGCATCGTCGCAAGTAGAACATAAGGGCTTTATACTTTGCCACCCTGCACTGCGCTGCGGCACACCAGTGGGTTTTGTGGTTAGGGCCACATTGTTCTCAGCTATCTTGGGGTGGCTCCTAACCTACATTTCAACCTTATCAGGGGCACATGCTCTCCTCACCGGACCTCCCGGAGAGATTTACGGTTCTAAAAATCATCATCAAAAGCACCTTTTTGTTTAATTTTTTGGAAATTTATTTCCGTTAAAAAGCATGTAGACACACTCGTCCATCAAACGACACATTCAGAATTAGGGAAACAGGTGTGGCAACGGAGATTACCCGTTGCAAAGGATAGGGCCTACTGTTTTATAATACATATAATAGGTAGGTAGGTAGGTAGGTAGGTAGGTAGGTAGGTAGGTAGGTAGGTAGGTAGGTAGGTAGGTAGGTAGGTAGGTAGGTAGGTAGGTAGGTAGGTAGGTAGGTAGGTAGGTAGGTAGGTAGGTAGGTAGGTAGGTAGGTAGGTAGGTAGGTAGGTAGGTAGGTAGGTAGGTAGGTAGGTAGGTAGGTAGGTAGGTAGGTAGGTAGGTAGGTAGGTAGGTAGGTA
The DNA here is from genome assembly GCA_963942565.1 of Maea johnstoni. Lineage (NCBI taxonomy): Eukaryota > Metazoa > Annelida > Polychaeta > Spionida > Magelonidae > Maea > Maea johnstoni. Next base: position 7,586 of record CAWWDR010000689.1, on the reverse strand, counting down.
GGTAGGTAGGTAGGTAGGTAGGTAGGTAGGTAGGTAGGTAGGTAGGTAGGTAGGTAGGTAGGTAGGTAGGTAGGTAGGTAGGTAGGTAGGTAGGTAGGTAGGTAGGTAGGTAGGTAGGTAGGTAGGTAGGTAGGTAGGTAGGTAGGTAGGTAGGTAGGTAGGTAGGTAGGTAGGTAGGTAGGTAGGTAGGTAGGTAGGTAGGTAGGTAGGTAGGTAGGTAGGTAGGTAGGTAGGTAGGTAGGTAGGTAGGTAGGTAGGTAGGTAGGTAGGTAGGTAGGTAGGTAGGTAGGTAGGTAGGTAGGTAGGTAGGTAGGTAGGTAGGTAGGTAGGTAGGTAGGTAGGTAGGTAGGTAGGTAGGTAGGTAGGTAGGTAGGTAGGTAGGTAGGTAGGTAGGTAGGTAGGTAGGTAGGTAGGTAGGTAGGTAGGTAGGTAGGTAGGTAGGTAGGTAGGTAGGTAGGTAGGTAGGTAGGTAGGTAGGTAGGTAGGTAGGTAGGTAGGTAGGTAGGTAGGTAGGTAGGTAGGTAGGTAGGTAGGTAGGTAGGTAGGTAGGTAGGTAGGTAGGTAGGTAGGTAGGTAGGTAGGTAGGTAGGTAGGTAGGTAGGTAGGTAGGTAGGTAGGTAGGTAGGTAGGTAGGTAGGTAGGTAGGTAGGTAGGTAGGTAGGTAGGTAGGTAGGTAGGTAGGTAGGTAGGTAGGTAGGTAGGTAGGTAGGTAGGTAGGTAGGTAGGTAGGTAGGTAGGTAGGTAGGTAGGTAGGTAGGTAGGTAGGTAGGTAGGTAGGTAGGTAGGTAGGTAGGTAGGTAGGTAGGTAGGTAGGTAGGTAGGTAGGTAGGTAGGTAGGTAGGTAGGTAGGTAGGTAGGTAGGTAGGTAGGTAGGTAGGTAGGTAGGTAGGTAGGTAGGTAGGTAGGTAGGTAGGTAGGTAGGTAGGTAGGTAGGTAGGTAGGTAGGTAGGTAGGTAGGTAGGTAGGTAGGTAGGTAGGTAGGTAGGTAGGTAGGTAGGTAGGTAGGTAGGTAGGTAGGTAGGTAGGTAGGTAGGTAGGTAGGTAGGTAGGTAGGTAGGTAGGTAGGTAGGTAGGTAGGTAGGTAGGTAGGTAGGTAGGTAGGTAGGTAGGTAGGTAGGTAGGTAGGTAGGTAGGTAGGTAGGTAGGTAGGTAGGTAGGTAGGTAGGTAGGTAGGTAGGTAGGTAGGTAGGTAGGTAGGTAGGTAGGTAGGTAGGTAGGTAGGTAGGTAGGTAGGTAGGTAGGTAGGTAGGTAGGTAGGTAGGTAGGTAGGTAGGTAGGTAGGTAGGTAGGTAGGTAGGTAGGTAGGTAGGTAGGTAGGTAGGTAGGTAGGTAGGTAGGTAGGTAGGTAGGTAGGTAGGTAGGTAGGTAGGTAGGTAGGTAGGTAGGTAGGTAGGTAGGTAGGTAGGTAGGTAGGTAGGTAGGTAGGTAGGTAGGTAGGTAGGTAGGTAGGTAGGTAGGTAGGTAGGTAGGTAGGTAGGTAGGTAGGTAGGTAGGTAGGTAGGTAGGTAGGTAGGTAGGTAGGTAGGTAGGTAGGTAGGTAGGTAGGTAGGTAGGTAGGTAGGTAGGTAGGTAGGTAGGTAGGTAGGTAGGTAGGTAGGTAGGTAGGTAGGTAGGTAGGTAGGTAGGTAGGTAGGTAGGTAGGTAGGTAGGTAGGTAGGTAGGTAGGTAGGTAGGTAGGTAGGTAGGTAGGTAGGTAGGTAGGTAGGTAGGTAGGTAGGTAGGTAGGTAGGTAGGTAGGTAGGTAGGTAGGTAGGTAGGTAGGTAGGTAGGTAGGTAGGTAGGTAGGTAGGTAGGTAGGTAGGTAGGTAGGTAGGTAGGTAGGTAGGTAGGTAGGTAGGTAGGTAGGTAGGTAGGTAGGTAGGTAGGTAGGTAGGTAGGTAGGTAGGTAGGTAGGTAGGTAGGTAGGTAGGTAGGTAGGTAGGTAGGTAGGTAGGTAGGTAGGTAGGTAGGTAGGTAGGTAGGTAGGTAGGTAGGTAGGTAGGTAGGTAGGTAGGTAGGTAGGTAGGTAGGTAGGTAGGTAGGTAGGTAGGTAGGTAGGTAGGTAGGTAGGTAGGTAGGTAGGTAGGTAGGTAGGTAGGTAGGTAGGTAGGTAGGTAGGTAGGTAGGTAGGTAGGTAGGTAGGTAGGTAGGTAGGTAGGTAGGTAGGTAGGTAGGTAGGTAGGTAGGTAGGTAGGTAGGTAGGTAGGTAGGTAGGTAGGTAGGTAGGTAGGTAGGTAGGTAGGTAGGTAGGTAGGTAGGTAGGTAGGTAGGTAGGTAGGTAGGTAGGTAGGTAGGTAGGTAGGTAGGTAGGTAGGTAGGTAGGTAGGTAGGTAGGTAGGTAGGTAGGTAGGTAGGTAGGTAGGTAGGTAGGTAGGTAGGTAGGTAGGTAGGTAGGTAGGTAGGTAGGTAGGTAGGTAGGTAGGTAGGTAGGTAGGTAGGTAGGTAGGTAGGTAGGTAGGTAGGTAGGTAGGTAGGTAGGTAGGTAGGTAGGTAGGTAGGTAGGTAGGTAGGTAGGTAGGTAGGTAGGTAGGTAGGTAGGTAGGTAGGTAGGTAGGTAGGTAGGTAGGTAGGTAGATAGATAGATAGATAGATAGATAGATATAGATAGATAGATAGATAGATAGATAGATAGATAGATAGATAGATAGATAGATAGATAGATAGATAGATATATTAGTGGTGGGACGATTGATCGCAAACTCGATTGCTCGGCTCGCTTTGGGCCGAGTTCCGATCAATCGAACTTGCCATCCATCGCTCGATCTTTGCCGAGCGATAATGAAAATAAACACGACCAGACGGCCGCCATTTTGAGAGATACGTTAGATCGGCAGGATACACTGTTACTCACTTCTGGAGTGGATTACAGTGTATAATCTCACAGAACCAGCGGAATTGGTAAGTAACAATGTTTATATGATTCAGCTTCATTGTATGCATTACATTGATACTTTATTTCAGGATGAAATTGATGCGTAGAGTAGTCTTGCAATCCATGGTATTCACTTTCAGTTTCATACATTTCGCACATTGATTTCTATCCTTATTTCGGCTTTTATGTTCATTATATTTATTTATTATTACCACGGATTGCAAGTTCAGAATGTTTTGGGTTTTATGAATGCGTAGTTTTGCCGTTATTGCGTGTATATTAGGTAGCCGCGATGAGGGCAATGAACTTGCAACCCATGGTCATCGTAATTTTTTAATTTTCCGTGGCCTCGCGCTAGCTTTCTGTTCTCGTTTTGTCCTTATTTATTCTTTATATTTCTTATATATTGCAAGTCCAAATTGTCTTGCTTCTAGCTACTGTAGTTTGGGCCGTAAAATCGTATTTTTTTTCGTTTTTGGGGGGCTATGAAACAAGTGGTAGTTTACCTCAGGTAAACTACAAAATAATCGATTATAATCGATTAATCGTTCGGCGATCTTGCCGAGCAGTCGAGCGGCAAAATTTCTACGATTCCCAGCACTAATATATATATATATATATATATATATATATATATATATATATATATGTGTGTGTGTGTGTATTATAAGACAGTAGGCCCTATCCTTTGAAACGGGTAATCTCCGTTGCCATATATATATATATATATATATATATATAAATATATATATATATATATATATATATATATATATATATAATTTGTATATAAAATTGATGTTAACTATATGAATTTGATTAAATATATATAAAACAAAGAGAAAGAAGTATAAATAAAAATAATTAAGTAATTAATCATCTAAAATCAATTATATCAGTATATTGACTTAATTAATATAATAAAAATAATTGAATTAAAATGAGAAGCTTTACCAGGCGACTGTGATTGGATATGAATACTGCGTAGCAATTTCCCAGCTCGTCATTGTTGTTTCTCTTGATGTATTCACACAGCTTCCAGACGTTTTCTTCACTGAAAAAAAATCAAGTAATTTTAGTCATTGGATGTAGGGCCTAAATCCAAGAATATGTCTAATTTTTGAAAAATTTAAAATTAAGTGTTCTTTGCCTCAAAAGCATGTCTATCCTTGAAGTTGCATAGACACATCAAATGTGACTTAAATGTGACTCAAATGTGACTCAAGTCTAAACCGGCCCCTTGCACTAACAGTTTACAATAAACAGATGTTCACATAACTGCTGCATAGTGCTACCTTGACTCAAGTTGAAATGCAATTGAACTTGTAGTAGCAGCTGAAAGTGTTTACAGCGATAGGATAACAAGTTGCATCCACCATCCTTACAAGATCCAGAAAACCCTCCACCCTCAACATGTGCCACAAATGGACGTTTATAATCAGGCCCAAAGTCTGTGGTCACAAAGGGGGTTGTGGAAATGGGTAGGTTTTTGCATCCAACAACATGACTATGCGTCAAAAGGATATGCAGACTCAATAACCAAGTATATGCCATTATGGATACAATCAGGTTCAATGCAGGGTCCTAGTCAGGATGTTAAAAATGTCTTGACCAATTCACAGAATTTCTGCCCTGCCCTAGGCTCCGCTAATCAGCTTCTTCTCATCCATTTACCAGCAACACTGAATAGCCTACCGAGCTGAAAAGGGGCAATGTACATTTCAGCTAGATCTCTTAGAAGATTGTTTGTTATGAAATGATATGATTATTAGTCCAAAAAGTTAGAAATTGAAACTTCTTTATGGCTGTTCTTGCCTGTCCAAAATATGTGACAGGCTGGATGGGTCATAGCGAAACTTGTCCCTGATTGAATGATCGCCCTAAGAGGCATACATGTATGTTTATGTGCATGTAGCATAAAATTGGTATATCAATTACAAGAAACACAAGCTACTACTTAAGGCTCTTGGCCGACTGGAACGAAGGCTTAAAGTTAAGAATTTGATGTGAAGGATTGATTTCAGTAACACGTCTGTGAAAATGTTTAGTAATTCATCTGAAAGGCAGTAGAATTCATTCACTGCATCTCCTAAAGGGTAATGTTGTCTTACTGCCTAGGTCTAGGTACTTCAATCTAGGTCAGAGGCCAAAGGAAGTTTATTTAATTTCAATATGAGAAAGATAAGAATAGCTGCCATTAGGTGTACAATGGAACTGAGTGCAAAGAGCTGTAGAATCCCCATTCAATGAGAACTACAAGGCTCTGAGATAAGCTGCCCATCCTTGTTCTCAATTCCTCTCATAGGATAAGTATGGATGCCTTGCCTACAGGGTTTAAGACAGCAGGGTGTCTGAGTTATGTGGACACTCTAACCCTCAAAAATCACCCCTCAAAACATCCCAAAAATGTATGAGTTATTTCTCAGAATGGTTCTCCTTGAAACTTTAAAGGCTACCTGAAAGCTCTGTTTCATAGCCTTCATATTCACCTTTAAAACAATATTATCAAACCTAATTAGGCACATTTCAGTAGTTGTGCTCTAATCATGGTGACTTTGTAATGATCCCTTTGTCATATTGTGTTATTTAATACTTAAATGACTAGATGGTCTCCTATACATGTACAAACAACTTGCTCAACATACATTCCAGCTTATTTCTGAATATATGTATGTGACAAATAGTTATTATGAGATATGAATAATTATATGTGGATTTCAAGACTTAGGGGTATCATCATTTCCATGAATGATCTAGGTCGATGAAACCCCAGGTGATTAAAATTGCAATTATAACTTCCTGTAGCCACAGACACTGTCAATCCTCACCTGCACATGAATGTACATGAGGATTTTTGAGCATACTCTGAACTCAAGGAGACCAAGTGTTATGCTCATTTGAAAGGCTTTTTGGATGGGTGAGCGAGTTGTTTATCAGATTATACTGTATAAAGTATTGTGGGTTTGGTATTTTTCAATATCTCTTTTAATTTAAACAACTCTGTAGGCTTTAGGTTTTCAAGAGGCCTGCCTCAAGCTACATACATATACTCTCTTCAGTTATTGTCAAATGCATAGCAGACCTCCTTAGGTGGTACATTTCTGAGTCATTTTGTGAATGCGAGGTGCACATTTGTTCTATAGTGAATTACTGAGGGATTTGTGCATTAGTCTTTGCTCCAGGACTTAAATACTAGGACACCCCTGTTTGCCTTCATTAATCAGTACCTTTGATTCAGATGAACCCTTTATTAGATGAACTCCTGCGTAAACTAAACATAATTTCTTGTCAACAAGGTATTTAAACAAAGCAGTGTCCACCTTGTGTATGGTAGACAAAATATTTATCATTACTGGGGTCAGTTATCTTTGTGGGATTATGAAAATACAGGTCCCCTTTTCCAGGTAGGGAACTGCTTTCTATTTTTGATATGTGTTTATCTACATTAAACTCTCCAATTCAGAACTATCAGCATATTACACACATTAAGAAATATGAAACAGCTGTTATGAAACATACTCAAACTGAATAAAAGTAATAAGTAATTGTAATATATTACATTTCAAAAGTAATTGTAATTGTAATAGGGATGGTGATTTTCAAAAGTAACTGTAATTGTAATTGTAAAAGGGCCAATGCAAAGTAATTGTAATATATTACTTTCAAAAGTAATTGACCCCATACCTGGTTACTAAGTGGAGTTCACTAGTTCATAAATACAATTATCAAAAATAATTAAAGTGAAATATGTGATAGGCTCAATTCAGTCAATTGGTCATAATTTGCGAAAAATCCCAAGCTAAACAGCGCTTAGAATTGGTGGCATGTCGCACGTTTTGAAGGCCATGTCGCACCACTACGCCACTGCTCCTACAGCAATTTTTAGCAATAAAAAGCAATAGCATCTTTAAGTAATTAAAAAAAAGGGTCAATGTCGCTACTTTGGTGTATCACTAAAACACTCTTAGAAATATTCTTTAGAATCTCGCCTGTTCAAAGATGATTAAAAGGTGAAGGCAGTGGCGTGTATACTTTTTACTTCTGGAGTTGCTTGTTTACATCTAGAGTTTGCTATAAAATAGAAAAGTAATATGGGAGGAAAAACACTTTGGAGTGAATATTGTGCATTTCTCTGCATCGCCATTATTATAGATTCATGGGTGATTCATGAACGTTTTGGGTTGATCCCAACAAGATTTCATGGGCAGACAGAACGATTCCCATCCTGGGGTAAAATATTGAGTTTATTGACAAGTGAATTGGCATTGTCAACATATTTTTAGCTATAAAATATGAATCATGTGCATGATCGAAATGCTGATTACTGATAATGAATCATGCGTAGAATATCTAAGACAGCATTAACAAATTTTATTTATGTCAGACCGCCCCTTCAAAAGCATCAACCATACACTTGTCAGAAAAAAATCATTTATCAAAACAAACACTGGCGCCCTTATTATCGCCCACCATAACAAAATAAATAATTGTGCTCTATTATCATTAGGCGTGTCTGTTTCCAAAACCAATAGGAAGAGAAAATGCACGTAGGAAACAGGTACAAAAATACCATATGTGGTGGATAACTTACCAGTAACACTCTGTATATATGCAGTTTTCAGCATTGGGTAAAATATTTCCAGAGGGCGCGGCCATCTTTAAATAATAAATCTCGTTCAAATCTCGTAGTGTACTGGAGAGGTGTAGAAACATAAACGTTAACAAACGTCCATAA
>CAWWDR010000688.1:0-34506 GCA_963942565.1 Maea johnstoni | reverse complement strand
GAAACTACTGCTGATAAAAGGGTGCCTGGGTGTCAATAAGACACCCAAACCCTATAAAAATCACCCCTTAGGACCCCCAAGTATTTCTGTGAGGAAGTATATCATACATCAAATATATAAGTTACTTCCTTGATTATTTTATGTGTTGCCTAATCTCCATTCATTGTAAATGGCTAATAGCCAACAACCCTGAACTTGGATGCCTCTCTGCCGCTGGGGTGTGATATCATAGCAGGGTTAGACTGCAGCTTTATGAATTAATTAAGGCCACAGCTGGGCCCCTAGCTCACAAAAATAAGGGCCAATGGGAAATATTTTAGGGCCCTGTAATAATTGATATACAATTTTCCTATAATATCCCTTACAATATAGTAAGGCCTAAAAAAGAAATTGTTTGTTTCCTGTAACGGTCCCCCCAAAAATAGGATAGGTAGGTTGGTAAAAAAAAAATTTGCATAATTTTTTTGGTCAAAAATGTGTGTTTTATGCATGTTTTACGTTGATTGGGAGTTGGACGGGCGAAAAAAAACTTTTGAATAACAACTTGTTAGGGTAGGGTTACAGGAAACAAACTTTTTTTTAGGCCTAAGAAGTTGATTCTCTCACACACATATATTCATGCATGGTTACCTCTTCCCTTGACCACAAACGTGCATATATACATGTATGTGTGTGCAAGTAAATTCGGCAAAAAACGGCACTGGGGCAAGCTGAACAAGACCCTGACTCGCCCGCTCAGCAAGTTATGTTTTGGGTAAAGTCCAATCTCACCTTTGTTTAACACAGTGGCAGGGCAAGTGGAAGTACCGGCGAGGCCAGAAGACTTTAGGGGCAGCTTGCCCGCTCAGAAAATAATGTTTTGCAACCTATGATGCACCCTGGTGTGTGGCATTGGAAGCATAGTCTTAGCCAGCAGGGCGGCTGGGTGTCTTTTGAACACCCAAACCCCCATAAATCACCCCACAGGACACCCAAATCTTTTGGGTTGTAATCTTTTAAAATGTCAATTTCAAGCATATAATTGAAGGTTTTCCATCTCAATATAATTCCCATGACATTGTACAATGATACTATGCCTGATTTTAAGTATATACATGTTTATGGTTGTTACCTCAGTATATCATTGCCTCCCTTGAAAAAAAGTGCCCATAAATTTTTACAATTGTCAATTTTGGACACCCAGGCCCAATTTCACTAAGCAGGTTTAAACCTGGTACTACGGAGACCCAAGCTCAAGTAGGGTACTAAGTAGGGTACTAAGTAGGATACTAACTTTAGTCCGGTTTCGCTAAGGAGGTTTAAACCACTGGTCTAAGTCTGGTCACTAGTACGGTACTAAGTAGGGTACTAACTTTTCCGATTTCGCTAAGGTGGTTTAAGTTGGAGGACGAGTCTAAGTGTAGTAACAAGTGTGGTCACAACTAGACTAGGGTAGGGGGTGGTTTAGTTAAGCATTTTTTCTCTTAAAAAGGATATATTTAGTAAGGGAATGGTTTTTAAGTCAGAAAAAGATTATGTTACAGAGAGGATATATGTTCTAAATGATTTTGAGCTGTTTGAATGGCTGTTGGTGAAAAATAGATAACTGAATATTTCTGACAATTCTGTATATAGCAGCTAGTGGTTCATGTCTTTTTGGCCACACTTAGACCAGGAAGGGTTTAATTCATTTTAAGTAAAGATTGATGCTATTTTATCAATGAATAGATATCAAGTAAATGTGGGTGAAATGGCAGAACTACTAGATATAAATTTTTTCAATTCACTATTAATCTTTATTTCAAAAGAATTATGTATTTTGGTAGGAGACTGGTAATAGGTTGTCTTTTTACATATATGAAAATATTATCAGTTTATGTGATTATGTTATATTTTGCGACAAGTATTTTGCAGTCTTTATCCATTATTCTATTAGCTCTATGGCAAATCGCAGCATTTTCAAGATGCATGGAATAAAGACTATGTAAGGCTGAAAGTTTGTAAAAAGGTAGATTGAGGGAATCACTTGCCTGTTAACTACCCCAAATACATAAATGTAAATGAGTATGTAACTGAATAAATTTTTTTGATTACAAACCATCCATTACAAAGCAGTATTTTGTCATTTATCTGTTCAAATAATTAAACTGAGAAGTTAATAATATTTCATACTTCTCAGATTACTCTTGATATTTTACTATCTGGAAAATGTTTTCTATAATATATAATGTCATCTAATAGTTTCTTGTTTATGAGATTGAAATATGAAATATCCTATAATATATCCTGATGAATTATCTTTAAGATTTTCTTCCATTTGGTATCTAACTTCTCATATTACGATGCATCAAATTATACACAACTTGGGTTTTCTCTTTAACTTTATCAAAACAGAAAGAAAAAATCAATTTTCAAGTATGCTTGCTTTTATCAGTAATAATTGCCAATATATAAGTTTACCTAATAGAAATTCTATAATTTAGAATCATATAATTTCTAGGTAGGATGAAGCAAAGTTCACGTGTGCTTGCTTTAGTCTTTTGTTTCAAAGCCAGACAAAGGCTGCCTGTTACAAAAATAGCCAAGTGCGGTGAACCGCAGAAGTTGGACTGGTCTAACTGCACTTAGGCCCGTACTCCTAAAACCATACCCGTTACTTCTTAGCGAAACCGGATTCTGAAAGACCACTGGTCTACGAAGGACGAGTCTAAGTGTGGTAACTTCAAGACCAGTCCTCAGCACTTAACCCCGGTCTACATAGACCCGCTTAGTGAAATTGGGCCCCAGTCTCTAAATCCTGGCTAAGACCCTGATTGGAAGGGTTAACACAGAATTGTAGCCTGTAGTCTGTAATCAGAGCTGACCACCGGACATGGCTGAATGGCTTGAGTTCACAGTAGTACTACTAGTAGTACCATAGCCTGATAGAATATGCAAGAGGCAGCTCACGTTACCTGTGTAAGCCACACCAGCGCTGTTAATTACTGTAACCAGGGAATAGCAGAACCAGCTAACTCAACCAATAACTTACTAAACATGGCACTCCAGCACAGTAGCCTAGTCCTAGGCAAAGTATTTCTTTGTCTCTATATATTTTACATGAAAACTTTACCAACTCTATATATAGTGTCTACCCTGATTTAGTTCTTAAATTGCTCACCAGTTGGCCCACAGTGAGATTTTTCCATTAAAGGGGAACTAAAGGCTCACATACATATTAGCTTATATGAAAGTAATACACTTCAAGAATAGGATGCTGTCCTCCTTTTCCTCTTAGTGATCCCATGAGGGGAGAATTTTGTGTATTGCCAGCAGCCTCAGCCACCCCCTAGCAGCCCCTGGTAGCGGCCATGTTTTTCAACTGCTATCAGCTGTGAGTCAAATGAGTGGCAGCCCACTTCATGTCCCCTAGATCTGAGCAGTGTATCATAGACTGTATAAGTGCTCTACACACCAACTCTCCTCGAAAGTTGCATAACAACTTGTATGAGTATCAAACAGGTAAATGGTAAAATCATGAGCATCACTGAATCCTGTCCTGAAGCATGTAATTTTATGTTCAGACCACTTTGCTGATGCGTTTTATACCAGGAATCATAAATGCAGTCAGGATTACTCAACTGGATGGTGCTGTGCCATTCAGTGTTTTTGTTTTCAACCCTTCTGTATCAACTGCTACAAAGCAAGCACAGAGAGACAGCTTTAAGTTTATTAGCATACAATTCTAGGTACCGGTACCTAAACATGGTCATCATTAATCTGTACAATTGAAAATAGACTTTAGGATTGTGTTGGTTGTCTTACAACTTGGGTTTTGTTTAATATCTAGGTCCCTCTGGCAACAACAAAAGGAAGTAACAACTCCTTAAAGGAAAAGGTTAAACAAAGGGTTAATTATAACCTTGTGGCATTACACATCTAGATCCCAGGACACAGAAGTTAGTCAACGCAGGAAATAGCTAGCTATCACTACTTGGAACATCAATCATTTCCCTCGGCTTAGTATTTGTGTAGGTTACATGAAAGAAAACAGTTGTTGTAGAACAGCTAGCTTCAAGTAAAATCAAATACTGAAAATCTGGATGATTGGTGATGTACATACTAGTATTGTTTTTATTCAACCCTTCCTTCATAGTCACACAGGTATCCAATGTATGTGTATATGACAGATGTTGAGCTATGTTCATGAATTTTCAAATAACCTTATGATTCGCTGTCCCCCAAGTCCCCATTTATAAGTAATCCCTTAGAAGACCTTAATCCAAGGTAATCCTGACTGTAGTTTGTGATTCCTTACATAATACGCATCAGGGAAGTGGTCTGAACATAGAACTGCATACTTCAAGACAGGTGGATTTACAAGTTTCAGTGACTGCTAGCCACTGTTTTTGTCTGAATTTAGCAACAGGAAATATATGAAAAATAACTCTACCACCCTGTCTTTTTGTACAGCCAATTGCTGCTCATGATATTACCATTTACCTGTTTGATACGCATACAAGTTGTTATGCAACCTTCGAAGAGATTTGGTGTGTAGAGCACTGCAGTCTATGATACACTGCTCAGAGCTAGGGGACATGAAGTGGGCTGCCACCCATTTGACTCACAGCTGATAGCAGTTGAAAAACATGGCTGCTACCAGGGGCTGCTAGGGGGTGGCTGAGGCTACTGGCAATACACAAAATTCTCCCCTCATGAGATCACTAAGAGAAAAAGGAGGACAGCATCCTATTCCTGAAGTGTATTACTTTCATATAAGCTAATATGTATGTGAGCCTTTAGTTCCCCTTTAAAGGGGAACTAAAGGCTCACATACATATTAGCTTATATGAAAGTAATACACTTCAAGAATAGGATGCTGTCCTCCTTTTCCTCTTAGTGATCCCATGAGGGGAGAATTTTGTGTATTGCCAGCAGCCTCAGCCACCCCCTAGCAGCCCCTGGTAGCGGCCATGTTTTTCAACTGCTATCAGCTGTGAGTCAAATGAGTGGCAGCCCACTTCATGTCCCCTAGATCTGAGCAGTGTATCATAGACTGTATAAGTGCTCTACACACCAACTCTCCTCGAAAGTTGCATAACAACTTGTATGAGTATCAAACAGGTAAATGGTAAAATCATGAGCATCACTGAATCCTGTCCTGAAGCATGTAATTTTATGTTCAGACCACTTTGCTGATGCGTTTTATACCAGGAATCATAAATGCAGTCAGGATTACTCAACTGGATGGTGCTGTGCCATTCAGTGTTTTTGTTTTCAACCCTTCTGTATCAACTGCTACAAAGCAAGCACAGAGAGACAGCTTTAAGTTTATTAGCATACAATTCTAGGTACCGGTACCTAAACATGGTCATCATTAATCTGTACAATTGAAAATAGACTTTAGGATTGTGTTGGTTGTCTTACAACTTGGGTTTTGTTTAATATCTAGGTCCCTCTGGCAACAACAAAAGGAAGTAACAACTCCTTAAAGGAAAAGGTTAAACAAAGGGTTAATTATAACCTTGTGGCATTACACATCTAGATCCCAGGACACAGAAGTTAGTCAACGCAGGAAATAGCTAGCTATCACTACTTGGAACATCAATCATTTCCCTCGGCTTAGTATTTGTGTAGGTTACATGAAAGAAAACAGTTGTTGTAGAACAGCTAGCTTCAAGTAAAATCAAATACTGAAAATCTGGATGATTGGTGATGTACATACTAGTATTGTTTTTATTCAACCCTTCCTTCATAGTCACACAGGTATCCAATGTATGTGTATATGACAGATGTTGAGCTATGTTCATGAATTTTCAAATAACCTTATGATTCGCTGTCCCCCAAGTCCCCATTTATAAGTAATCCCTTAGAAGACCTTAATCCAAGGTAATCCTGACTGTAGTTTGTGATTCCTTACATAATACGCATCAGGGAAGTGGTCTGAACATAGAACTGCATACTTCAAGACAGGTGGATTTACAAGTTTCAGTGACTGCTAGCCACTGTTTTTGTCTGAATTTAGCAACAGGAAATATATGAAAAATAACTCTACCACCCTGTCTTTTTGTACAGCCAATTGCTGCTCATGATATTACCATTTACCTGTTTGATACGCATACAAGTTGTTATGCAACCTTCGAAGAGATTTGGTGTGTAGAGCACTGCAGTCTATGATACACTGCTCAGAGCTAGGGGACATGAAGTGGGCTGCCACCCATTTGACTCACAGCTGATAGCAGTTGAAAAACATGGCTGCTACCAGGGGCTGCTAGGGGGTGGCTGAGGCTACTGGCAATACACAAAATTCTCCCCTCATGAGATCACTAAGAGAAAAAGGAGGACAGCATCCTATTCCTGAAGTGTATTACTTTCATATAAGCTAATATGTATGTGAGCCTTTAGTTCCCCTTTAAAGGGGAACTAAAGGCTCACATACATATTAGCTTATATGAAAGTAATACACTTCAAGAATAGGATGCTGTCCTCCTTTTCCTCTTAGTGATCCCATGAGGGGAGAATTTTGTGTATTGCCAGCAGCCTCAGCCACCCCCTAGCAGCCCCTGGTAGCGGCCATGTTTTTCAACTGCTATCAGCTGTGAGTCAAATGAGTGGCAGCCCACTTCATGTCCCCTAGATCTGAGCAGTGTATCATAGACTGTATAAGTGCTCTACACACCAACTCTCCTCGAAAGTTGCATAACAACTTGTATGAGTATCAAACAGGTAAATGGTAAAATCATGAGCATCACTGAATCCTGTCCTGAAGCATGTAATTTTATGTTCAGACCACTTTGCTGATGCGTTTTATACCAGGAATCATAAATGCAGTCAGGATTACTCAACTGGATGGTGCTGTGCCATTCAGTGTTTTTGTTTTCAACCCTTCTGTATCAACTGCTACAAAGCAAGCACAGAGAGACAGCTTTAAGTTTATTAGCATACAATTCTAGGTACCGGTACCTAAACATGGTCATCATTAATCTGTACAATTGAAAATAGACTTTAGGATTGTGTTGGTTGTCTTACAACTTGGGTTTTGTTTAATATCTAGGTCCCTCTGGCAACAACAAAAGGAAGTAACAACTCCTTAAAGGAAAAGGTTAAACAAAGGGTTAATTATAACCTTGTGGCATTACACATCTAGATCCCAGGACACAGAAGTTAGTCAACGCAGGAAATAGCTAGCTATCACTACTTGGAACATCAATCATTTCCCTCGGCTTAGTATTTGTGTAGGTTACATGAAAGAAAACAGTTGTTGTAGAACAGCTAGCTTCAAGTAAAATCAAATACTGAAAATCTGGATGATTGGTGATGTACATACTAGTATTGTTTTTATTCAACCCTTCCTTCATAGTCACACAGGTATCCAATGTATGTGTATATGACAGATGTTGAGCTATGTTCATGAATTTTCAAATAACCTTATGATTCGCTGTCCCCCAAGTCCCCATTTATAAGTAATCCCTTAGAAGACCTTAATCCAAGGTAATCCTGACTGTAGTTTGTGATTCCTTACATAATACGCATCAGGGAAGTGGTCTGAACATAGAACTGCATACTTCAAGACAGGTGGATTTACAAGTTTCAGTGACTGCTAGCCACTGTTTTTGTCTGAATTTAGCAACAGGAAATATATGAAAAATAACTCTACCACCCTGTCTTTTTGTACAGCCAATTGCTGCTCATGATATTACCATTTACCTGTTTGATACGCATACAAGTTGTTATGCAACCTTCGAAGAGATTTGGTGTGTAGAGCACTGCAGTCTATGATACACTGCTCAGAGCTAGGGGACATGAAGTGGGCTGCCACCCATTTGACTCACAGCTGATAGCAGTTGAAAAACATGGCTGCTACCAGGGGCTGCTAGGGGGTGGCTGAGGCTACTGGCAATACACAAAATTCTCCCCTCATGAGATCACTAAGAGAAAAAGGAGGACAGCATCCTATTCCTGAAGTGTATTACTTTCATATAAGCTAATATGTATGTGAGCCTTTAGTTCCCCTTTAACCAAATGATAGAGACCAGTACAGAAAAAAGCATAATTTAATGAAATCATAGACTAGGGGCTAGTCTACATCACAGCAGAGCAGGTCTTAGGCAGGATTTAGAAACTGGGTGCCCAAAATTGGCAGTTGTAAAATCTTTGGGCATCCACTCCTATTTTCAAGTGAGATCACAAAATGCTCATCTTACATCCACAATTATGTATTAACTATTAACTAATTGGAATAAGGCACACTATCCTAAAACAAGTCCTTCCAATGCTGAGTGTAATTTCATCCTAAGCACAAAGGGGGAAAGATTTTTTTAAACAATCTAAACCCTATCATGCTAGTATTCATTGGATAGCATTAGCTGAGTACTCTCGGATGAGTACCTGTGTGTCAGGGTTCCCATATCTTTTCAGTTTTGTTGCCTTTTTTTTTGTAATGGCCAAATTAGCCACCAGCAGCATAAGGGTTAGGTGTCTAAATGAAACCCAGAAACCCTCTTCGCAAAGACCTAATTGCTTCAGACTGGTCCTAGCTGTGGGTTAGTAAACACACCTTAGGGTAAAACATGCAATGTTTGGATTATAGGATGCACCCAATCAACAAAGAGAAGGCAACAACTTAATTCATTGGCTGAACCATGGAGTGGAACCGTGTAGTAACTTGATAACTAGTAGCCCACTAGCCTCGGGCAACCATAAACATTGTGGAATTGAAATTCGGCAGGCCCAAGATGCTACTAAGTTTAAGTAGTGGACAATTTTTATCACAATTTTGAGAGGAATTTCTAAGAATGTCAATTCAGGCGAATACTTACAAGTATATTATATTATCACCTCAATATTACTCTCAAGACAGTGCATAAGGATATTATGCCTTTTCTCTCTCTCTCTGTCTGACTCTCTCTCTCTCTCTCTCTCTCTCTCTCTCTCTCTCTCTCTCTCTCTCTCTCTCTCTCTCTCTCTCTCTCTCTCTCTCTCTCTCTCTCTCTATATATATATATATATATATATAACAATCTCCATTGATTAACGAGATGCCCAAATATTTTACAAATCCCTTTTTGGGCACCACGTTTCTAAGTCCTGGCTAAGACCCTAGCACTTGCAGTGATGATCCAACAGTGACACAATTTACTGTCTGACAGAGCTGGATATCTGCCAATACTATACTACATAGTCCTGCATTCTTACAGCAACCATAGCTCCCGACTCTATGATAAGAATGTCTGAAGACTCGCTGGTCAAGGATTCTAATATCTTGGACAGTCTAGGTGGCCTTTGGTGACACACATTGTTGTGGTGGTTATCTAGAAATGGGAGATGGAAGATGACAGACTGGCTAGGAATGTTGAAAGGTCCTTAACCAGAGTCCCTGTCCTTAACACATTCAGGCCCAGAGCATAGACTTGGCCAGGATTTTGAAACAGGGTGTCCAAACAGAGGTTTCATAGGCGTTTGGGTGTCCAAAATGTGGTACAAAGTTTACACTACTAATGAAATAAATTCTATATATCTACAGATTCTGCTTTTTTATGTCAGTAACTGCTTAGTTTGTATTGTAGGAGTGGCACTACATGCACAATCTTCTAGAATTGTCATCATCAGCAAAATCTGACCTAAACTTTTTGGTGTCCAAACTGTCAGAAAATAACTAGTGTTCTGGGTGTCCAAATGACACGCTGGACGCATAGGTGGCTAAGCCCCTGGGCCCCCAGAGACAAAGTGTCATCTGGATCTAAGTTACTTTTGAAAATGACATGAACATTGTAAATGAGTACAGGATATATGTAGGATGAGTTCTGAACTTCTGATTGACACTTTATCAAAATTTTCTAAAAATTGGATTCAATGGTGTCATTCAGTTTGTTAATAAGAAAATGTTACCTTATAGGCAGGGTCTGACACTTAGATTTAAGGTTAGGGGCCCGAAAAGGTCTTTTGATGAAAATAAGAGGTAAAACACAGGATTTCTGGTTATTATACATACTATTTTGTGCCCCCAGTCTGAAATATCTAGGGGCCCACAGCAAAATCTCGGGGCATATGCCCCTGGGCCCCTGGGAAAGTCAAACCCTGATAGGTGTAAATTCCAGATATTATTTATGGTCTCCCTTAGCATATTGGACACCCATACATTTTATGATATGATTGATATCCCATTTTAGGCACTCACTTTTAAACAAAATCCTGCCTACGACTAATTTCGTCCAAAGCGCAATGGGACACAAAGGCAGGGTCTGACACTTAGATTTCAGGCTAGGGGCCCGAAAAGGTCTTTTGATAAGAATTAGTGGTAAAAACAGGATTTCTAGTTTTTTTTTCCTTCTCTTTCAGGCCCTTAGTCTAAATAATTCAGGGGCACACAGAAAAATCTAGGGGCATATGCCCCTGGGAAAGTCGAACCCTGAAAGGTTTCTGAAATTCATCTAAACCCTAAAATGTTGGTATTCATTGGATAGCTCTCATTGAGTACTCTCAGATGAGCAGCCATGTGCCAGGGTTTCAGTCATTTCTGTGCCAGGGTTTCAGTCATTTCTCAGTTTTTTTGCATCATTTTACATTGGCCAAATTACACACCAGCAGCATAAGGGTTAACTGGTGAGCTTCCATCAGGGTTATTTTTTTCTCACGACTGATTATGCAGGGAAGTCTCGTGGGATCAGTGCAATACATCTCCCCAGCAGTGGCAGAAGATGTGCCAGTAGCGACTCCCTCACATTCCTCCTGCACACAGACCACGGGAAAAACTCACACCCACTACCACAACCCCAGCATCCTCTCATCAACCCTTTAAAGGTTAGGCCAATACCTATCTCTCCTGCAGCCTGGGGATTTGGAATTTTGTTTATAGTCATTTTTCTTGCCTAAGTTACTGGCCTAAAAAAGCAAAATCTGTAAATATATAGGGTTTATTTTATCAGTAGTATGTACTTTGTACCACACTTTGGACATGTAAAAATCTATGAAACCTCTATTTGGACACCCTGTTTCCATATATTGGCTAAGACCATGCACCCAAACCCTCAAAAATCAACTTTCAGGACACCTGAATTATAAGAATTTCGTAAAATGTAAATTTCAAACATATTTGAAACAAGCAGAAGCCAGATGTGTAGCAACAAATTCAGTGGGATTTTCAGGCATGGACCTAGCCAGTAACTGCCCTATATAGTCTAAGCCAGCAGGGCAATGGATGTCGTCATTCGGACACCCAAACTCTCAAAAATCACCCTATAGGACACCCACAAATTTTTGTGAGAATCTTAAGCTAAAAATGACAGTTTCAAACATATAATTGATCTAGTTTGACCTCAATATAATTCCCACGGCATTGTTTATGAACACTATGCTTCATTTCATTAATCAAATACATGTATCAATGGGAGTATAGTGGTCTTCCTTGAAAAATAGGATGCCCCAAAATTTAACAATTGCCAACTTTGGGCATCCAGTTTCCTAATCCTGGCTAAGACCCTGATTTGGATTTTTGTTAATTGTCACTTTTCCTGCCATACAGGTTAAATCGTAACCAGTCAGTTTTTAAGCCATTCATGCCTGCAGCAGCCAAAACCACCAGACAATTTTGACAATATTTCTGCAATATATAGAACATTTTTGAGGGGGAAAAGTTCACCAGAAAGCTATTATCTATCTATTGATAGGTTCAATATTGTGCCAGGTGTTGCAATGGTTGCCAAGCCGGACATATTTCACTTCTAATCTGTCCTGGATCGACTTACAGGAAAGTAATAAACCCATTTATACTGGCAACATATACATGGTGCACATGACAGAAAAGGATATATCTTGATTATTACAGATATCACACACTAATCTGAAAAGGTTTTCCAATGATTCCCGGCACTAAGTAGTACTTACTTACTCTTAGTCTATTGGACAAATTTTACAGCTGAGTTATCATATGCTAAGAGCTGTTTGACCACGAGTGCACTCCAGGTGCAAACAGGTTAAGCAAATCTCGTTAACTATTATGTAACAAAATAAACATGGTGTCCTTGCTAGACACGTTCAACAGAATTGACCCATTCATGCCCGTAATGCCCAAAAAACATCCGACTATTTTTAGTGATATCTTGTTTAAAACTGAAGCAGTTTTCAGAAAACATTTGAAGGATAAATGTTAATCGCAACCCAACACCCAACATTCCTTTAAATATTTTGTCTATGTGAATTAAAGATTAAATCAGAAGTTATTTTTCAAAGTGTCAAAGGTCCAAATGACACTTGTCAAGAACATCTCTAAGCATGAATGGGTTAAGAAAATGACCAAACAAGTTGGTTGGTAGGTAGGCAAGAACAGGCCCCCGCTTTGGCTAGCCCGCTCACCCCATTACAGGGGAGCTACCGAGTGGTTCCCTTTCCCAGGTCTCTATCTGTGTCCACCGACCTAGGGGTGGCGCCCTACTCCCCTTCCCCCTATTTAGCGTATAGGTAAGCCCTTTTCACATACATCAACTTTCTTCCTAGCCCCCCAAGCATCTATTCCATCACATAATTCACAATGACTGTTACTCCCTTTGTGTTTGTTAGTAGTAGGGCCCTTACCAGTTTTACATATCTTGTTAGGTTACAACTTATAAACATCATGAGGTGCAAGATTATCTCTTTTTCAGACAAAAAGTATGGACATCCACTAGCTAACAAGCACAGTTCCACACATAGATATGGTTAACTGATGTATCATATTGATAAGTGTGTCACTAGGGCATTTTGTCACCACTCATCACTATGGGATTGTCACAAGCCATTTAAATAAATACTGTTGGCAGCATGCACTCTATAATATAGATCTATATCAAATTCCTTCGCCCACTCATTTAATGTCAGCACTGATTTATATATATAATGAGTCCATAAAAAGATATAGCCTGCTACACATGGACACTGGAAAATTGTTACTATATAGCATAGTTGACATCAAACAAATGAAACAATATATATATTGAGAAACTTGTGGTAATAACAGAGCATATCATTTATCATACATATATAAAAGCTTACTGAATGCAAGACAAAGATATCTAGGTTAACTATTTGATGGCTCCATTATTTTCCAGAAATATGTATCGCATATAAATGGCACACTACTAGTTCACCATGCAGCACACAGGCAATAAGCCCCATTATTATTGCTTGCTTTGGATTGTCCAATCAGCAATCAGGATTTGTACCATGTGACCGGTCATTAAATCCCCATAATGCCCTGTGACGCAGGGCATTAAATGTCACCTCATAATGCCCTGCAGAGCTTATTGTTGGTCTGCACACTATATATCACAAGATACTATTAATTAGACCACAAGAAACGTCGTATGCAGGGAAGCAATAATAAAAACCTTAATAACTGTTCACCAGGGCAGTATGTGTATTAAATATGCGCCTTCAGGCATCCTGACCAGACCTCGGGCCATCGGCCCTCGGTCTGACTAGGATGCCTTCAGGCGCACATTAAATACACATACTGCCCTGGTGAACAGTCATTAAGGCTTTATTACAGACTTAATAACTATTATCATCAGTTGCAAATAGAAAATAATCTAGAATCCCTCGAACACTTGAAGTTCATATACGTCATGTATTCACACATCCGAGGGAATAATGAAATTTCAAAGTTTCTGAGAAGATAGTATGTTCTCTTTGATTAAAAACTCTTAATACAAATCTGGTAAATACAATGTATGCAAGCTAGGCCTAATATTTGGCCAAATAAATCCTCGAAAGACATGCCTGTGATGCCACATGAACTCATGAATACTGTTAAAACACTTTTATCACAAATTTCTAAGTTATGCATAAATTTCACAATTTCATCAAATGAAGTTTACAATTCTATTCTTCAATATAAAAGCTCTGATATAATGAACTTAAGAGATACCAAACATTTTCTTCATCAGTCTAGATACATTAATTGTTGTTATCTGGATGCCTTGCAGACCGTGGAAAAATATGACAAATTTGACAACCTAGTAACTTATAAATATGATTGCCTTTAAGGACACCTAGTTTGAAAGGCTCAGGTCACGCTGCTGTGTGTTAAGTTCATATTTGACGCATATTGAATGAGGGACTACATGCTCTATTTACCCAGTCTGCATCAGTGCGGGCACTCCTTTTATGACTGGTACAAATACATTGATCAACAGATTGCCTTTGAGTCGCCCAAATAAAAAAGCAACATGTCTATTCATTGAAGCTATTTAAAGCATGTTTCAAAGGAACTAACATTCTAGTTATTTCATAATTGGGCCACATTTCAGCTAAGGGAGGGGTATGAAAAGTTTTAAATAGATTGTATTATTTACAGTCTGAGGTTTCCTGAAAAACCTCTTTTTGGACAGGCAAAA
Organism: Maea johnstoni; assembly: GCA_963942565.1. Taxonomy (NCBI): domain Eukaryota; kingdom Metazoa; phylum Annelida; class Polychaeta; order Spionida; family Magelonidae; genus Maea; species Maea johnstoni. The sequence continues at coordinate 20,179 of CAWWDR010000688.1, read as the reverse complement.
ACTTCTATGAAGAATTTTCAACTTTACTTTTTTTGAATTGGTAACAGTGACTGGTAATCATATTTTATACCAACAAACCATCTTCTTTGACAAGGCCAAAGTGTAAATAGCCATTTTGACACAATAGGCTACTATTAAAATATATTTGGTATTAAAGGGGAACTAAAGGCTCACATACATATTCGCTTATATGAAAGTAATACACTTCAAGAATAGGATGCTGTCCTCCTTTTTCTCTAAGTGATCCCATGAGGGGAGAATTTTGCGTTTTGCCACCAGCCTCAGCCAGTCCCTAGCAGCCCCTGGTAGCAGCCATGTTCTTCTACTGCCATCAGCTGAGACTCAATGGGTGGCAGCCCACTTGCTGTCCCCTAGCTCTGGGCTCTATACACCAACTCTCTTAGAAAGTTGCATAAAAACTTGTATGAGTATCAAACAGGTAAATGATAAAATCATGAGCAGCGATTGGCTGTACAAAAAGACAGGGTGGTAGAGTTATTTTTCATTTATTTCCTGTTGGTAAATTCAGACAAAAACAGTGGCTAGCACCACCGAAACTTGTAAATCCACCTGTCTTGAAGTATGCAGTTCTATGTTCAGACCACTTCCCTGATGCGCATTATGTAAGAAATCACAAACCACAGTCAGGATTACTTATAAAGGGGGAACTTGGGGGACAGTAAATCATAAGGTTATTTGAAAATTCATGAACATAGCTCAACATCTGCAAATACAATGTACACCTGTGATACTATGAAGGAAGGGTTGAATAAAAAACAATGCTAGTATGTACATCACCAACCATCCAGATTTTCAGTATTGGATTTTACTTGAAGCTAGCTGTTCTACAAAAACTGTTTTCTTTCATGTAACCTACACGAATACTAAAGGAAATGATTGCTGTCCCAAGTACTGATAGCAAGTTCCCGCGTTGCCTTACTTTTGTCTCCTGGGATCCAGTGAAACAACCCAATGCAAGAGGTTGTGAGATAGGTGTTTATATTAGCTGTTCAGGAGGGAAATCGCGCTGTTTTGCATTTGGCGCCCGCAGTTGCAAAAATAGGGCTTGTTGTAGTGTGGTTGTGGGGATCTGTGCGCCGAAACTGATGGCCTGCGCACGGATCCAAGGCCCAAATACAGGGCATCACTGGTTGCACACTCCATAGGTGTGGAAGTAAACTGTTTGAAATCACTTTGTATGTCTTACAGCAATTCTGATTTTTTTCATTAAAGTAGCACATGGGGTTCAAACCAGGAATTCAAGAAACACCATCTTAACCCTACTCCTGAGTGGTAGCAGGTAGAAAATATCATAACCAAGCGTCATTAGTCAGCCCATATTCTATGTCATTTCAATATTTACAACTTTTCACTCAAATGACATAATCTCACTACTTGTGCAGGTGCATTCAACTAGCTTACAATGGTTCTCATCACCATAACTTAAAGTAAATTATCATATTAAGTAAATTACCTTGATTCAGATATTTAAGTAGTTTGATATACTGGCTAGATTTACATTTAATACATCTGACACAACTTAAAAGAGAGCCAAATCTGATTAGATAAATTAGCCACCCACGCCAATAGAATAAATCTTTTCTAAGGATAAGTTCTGATTTAATACATTGCTACAAGTTAATGTTCCTATTCCAAACTTGAAAACCCTTATAAATCCGTGAAAGGCAGAAAGTAGCTTGTCATGACTGCACGATTCCGGGATAAAGTACATGCAATTATGAGACGAGTGTAAAGGCTTGGCACTGTATTTGAATTTGGTGCCAATACTACGCGGTCGATGACGTCACTAATCAGGTCAGCGTGAGTTGCCGGCTTCAATAATTGTCGTGTCAATAGACATTCCTATGGGAAAACCTGCTCAGGTCTAAATGATTAGGTTTGATTCAATAGATGCCAATGTTTTACTATACTCCCGCCACATGTGCACGAAGGTCGGACATATTTGTGCCACTATATCTTGTCTCGCATGCACTACTTTTGTACTAGTACGCTGTGAGGACTGGTTGCCGTTCCCAGCATATGGTGTGCAGGAATTTGAAAGAAATAGTGCACGGAAGAATACGCGCGCCTGACACGGAGATGGGAACCTTTCCAAACTGCAAGCCCTGCCAATCTAATACTAAATGTAAAAAATGTGTGTTTTCTGGTATCCGCTTTCTTTCAGGGCAGATAAAGCTAGCCACGTGACCTGGCTAGAAATGATGCCATTTTTCCAACTAGTCGAACCCACTTGCTGAGGGTGCCAGTTTCAGAGTTTGCTAATAAGGGAACGGCTTGCAGCCGTATTTAAAGGCACTAAGCGTCTAGATGTGTAATGCCACAAGGTTATAATTAATCCTTTGTTTATCATTTTCCTTTAAGGAGTTGTTACTTCCTTTTGTTGAATGGCACAGCACCATCCTGTTGAGTATTTCTGACTGCATTTTTTATTCCTGGTATAAAAAGAATCAGCAAAGTGGTCTGAACATAAAATTACATACATGCTTCAGGAAAGGAATTCAATGATGCTAGCCACTGTTTTTTGTCTGACTTTACCAACAGAAAATATATGAAATATAATTCTACTACCCTGTCTTTTTGTACAGCCAATTGCTGCCTTGGATTTTACCATTTACCTGTTTGATACTCATACAAGTTTTTATGCAACTTTCGAAGAGAGTTGGTGTATAGAGCACTACAGTCTATGATGCACTGCTCAGAGCTAGGGGACAGCAAGTGGGCTGCCACCCATTGAGTCACAGCTGATAGCAGTTGAAGAACATAGCTGCTACCAGGGGCTGCTAGGGGCTGGCTGAGGCTGGTGGCAAAACGCAAAATTCTCCCCTTATTGGATCACTAAGAGAAAAAGGAGGACAGCATCATATATTTGAAGTGTATTTTTTTCATGTAAGCTAATATATATGTGAGCCTTTAGTTCCCCTTTAAGGATTTGAAAAAACTCAGTACTTAGCTAAATCTGCATCATTGACAGGGTTTAGATGGTTATCAAGAATCTTTGCATCCTTGTGTTTTGAATGAAAGAAGCCTTAGCAATGGAAGGGTTAAAAGGTGAAACCACCAAACCCTATGGTCAAGAATATTTACCGACATTTTTCAGCAGGGCTATAAGCCCCAAATTTACTAGCCCTGAATGTTAAAACTAGCCTTGGCCACGAGAAGAAATTGATTTTCAAGCCCTGAGAGATCTTCCATTCTTGCTATACATCAAAAGTAAACAACCTTACTTACTCTACCTACATTTTGACCAGTCATGACACGACACAAGCAATTATTTAGGGCCAATCATTAACTGTAAAGATCAAGGTGTCAACACATAAACTGGTCACTCATTAAGTCTGGGATCTTACTTCACCATACAGAGCTAAGAAGGTTTGAGTATGACAGCTTTCAACTCCTAGTAATTAGGGCTGTGCTCATCAGCCATTTTTTTGCGATCCGATTAATTGCCTAATTTTTCTCGATGTCGATTTTCTCGATTCGATTATGTTGCGCGCGGTAGTGCTTGGAAAAGTGTGGTGGGGGCCGGACCAGCACCATGTAAAATACATTGCGTGGCCCTCTCCACACTTTTCCAAGTACTACCGCGTGCGATAGTATCTATCGTAGTGCAGTTTCAATGGCGGCCGTCTGTGGCCGGCTCAGCGCCGCGGTCTTTTTAAAGAATAGGGTAGGCTCTTTTGTATTTTGGGGGTAGGGAAAACAATGGAGGTAGGAGGGGCCGTATCGAGTTCGGCAATCGATGTCCTCTCATGTTGAACATCGATCTTATGACTTTGCCGATCCATCGATGTTGTGCCTATCGAGCCCAGCCCTACTAGTAATTACATTAAGGACTGTCATGACATGCCCAAAACAGACAATCGTGGAACAATGAATTGTACTCCAGCATTGTATCCAAGGATTGTTGGGCAATCAGTTGGCATTGTAGGTAGTTAGGCCTATATTCATAATATCTATCTCAAGATTACTTTCGCACACAACAAAATTAGCCATTTGTCCTTAAGACAGAATTTGTTAGACCAGGGCAAGTTATCAACCATACTAAGAATGAGTCCTTTAAGGTAAGGAGTCCTTTAAGGTGTGTAGATCCTCTGACTTTATCACTTTTGCTTGGCTACTTCACATGACAGCTCTGTCAAAACCAATACTATAGATGTATATGCATTCTTACATGTCCAATGCTATTTATCTTTCTACTCAAAATGTCAGCTTCAACTTACAAACAAATCAGGCCCACTGATGATACTGACAAAAAATATATTCCTCACAGTTATCAGGAAAGTTAATACATCAACTTCTGCAAATGAAATAAACATTTTTCAGGATGTTTGTTATGATGGACTTCAGCCCTCTGAAAGAAAACAATACTCAAAATCCATAACACTATGGTTATGAGGAAGTATATACAAATAAACATATATCAAATAAACATCTCATGTAGTTAAGATGGATCTCACTGACTCTGAAAGAAAATCACAAAGTCAAGCCAGGAACTTCCTAACAGGCTGAGCCTCAGGCAAGGTAGGTAGGCGTGTTCAACTTACAGGGTAGGGTCTGTGTATTGGTCCCCACCAAGAAAGCCGAACCGATCAGTCCGTTGAGTCACAGCCCCATTTTGTTTGCTTGTGCCCGGTTCCTCCTCTTCGCTGTCTTTGTCATCATCATAACCGGCCTGCATAACCAGATCGTCTGCCATATGTGCGTTACTGGCCATATTTTATTCCACTTGGTAAATTTGTTGAGGCAGTAGTAAAGGCTTCACGCTCGCCTACACAGCTTCCGTCATCATCACCGACAACTTTGGATGCTGATTTCTTCGATCCTCTTTAGCATTGAGTTCGCAAATTGAATGTATCCAATATATACAGTCCAAAACACCATTATCTGTCTTGAATCATCACACACCTGTGAAATTGAGTACTTAATCCGGCTTCAAACTTAGCATTTGACAGCCTCTGACCTCCAATTTTTGCCGGAAGTATCCAGTGATAACAATGCGCAGGTGCAGACGCCTCGTTTTCGGCCGTGCACTTAGTCAAAATTTAATTTAATCATTTTACTTTGTCTTAAAGAGATACTAAGTCAATGCCGGAGACAAGTGATTATGAAATATCTAGTCCTAACAGCTAGTTGGTATTACATCGCATTAGTATCATGAACAATAATCACAAAGAGTATTTATTATGATCGATTAACACGTGAATTCTCCCTATTCACGTAACAAAGCGCGCCATTAACCGCATAACCACAGTATTTGTCCTGAAGCGACTCCACCGAAATGTAGATCGAAGAAAATACCTATGTTTTATCATCGCTTATCAATTCATGCGTTCATTTGAGGATATAATTAAAATAAAATCTGTATTTTGCTTTGAAATATCTCATTCGTTTTATTTGCATGCAAGTGTTTGGCTTACTATTATAGATGACATCATAAAAGTAGTACTCCGGTCGTCCATATTGGAATATTCGTTCTCGGACGGGTCGAAAAATTTACACTTACAAGCCTGTGCGACATCGAATTTTTTTCATGTTGTAGGCTTTTATCTAACCTTATTCTGCGCTTAAGCTTGATAAGTAGTGTCAAAAGCTACTAGATATCTTAATTTGGAAGCAATGAATGCTTGATCTGCAGGCCAGACCAGGAAATAACCCATAATATTCAATCAAGGAAAATCTTGAAATCCAACATGAGCACCAACAAGCGACAGAAAAGAACAAACATTGGTGGCAGGTGAGTGTAATTTCACTTTGTTTATCAAACATGACGCAGCCATAGATAATTGCAATCTATTCTTACGATTGGTGCTTATTTGCGATGTAAAAATTGCACTCTACTATGATTGTAAGTGCCAAGTGAAAGCGGCATGTTTGGTTGGAAATAGAATGAACAGCCATCTTTTCATTCATAAAACTGTCCCTAGTTCAGGCCACGTTCAACAGGAAATTATCCATTTGTCATGGGGATTTGATTGTATGGTACAATATTTGGAGTGTGCTTGCAGGAAGTGTTTCCTAGATGATTTATGCAATCATATTTAATCGGTCGCATTGCGCTGTGCATGGGCTTTCGTGTCATGCCCTTCTAACATGCCGTTGCATCTTGGTGCCATGGGCCTTCAATCATGCGACTGATGGATCGTGCACACCCCTCCCATCTCAGACACATCAGCGATCAGGATATAAGCACAACATCATTGCTGACAGGATCCTGTTTGACAATTCTTTTTTTTAAAGGCTGGTGCAGTCACTCATATTCTTAATTCCATCACACATAACATTGTTATCATTATTTCCAGAGTTAATAACTGAAAGATTGATTAAATTTTCAATCATCAGTTCTGGTTCATTTGTGGGAAAATTCACTATCACACCAACATGGTCAACTTATAGGATTCTTATCAATTCACGTGACCAATACCGATTTGATTCCATGATGATGTGAAAAATGGACTATTGTAATCAACATCTTGTCAAATGTTTATCGATTTGTTTTTTAGACTTTGAATCTCCCCAATCCGAAAGCCTGAATACTTAAAAGCTATATTAGGGCAAGAATAAACAAATGCACAATTTACATTTTAACTTACTCTTTTAAGGACTACAAAATGTTGCATCAAGACACACTCACATAGTGGGTTTCTTGACGTTGTGGGACTGTTGTGCATAGACCTGTACACAGGCCCCTCAAGGAATACAAATAATACATTGATATTTATGTCAAAAAGGGCAATTTTACCCTTCCAATTATAAAATTACTTTCATCCAAAGCACAAGAACGCATATAGATTTTTGAAAACCATCTAAACCCTGTCATGTTGGTAGCTCTTGCTATGTGCCAGCCTGTCAGGGACCCAGGGTTTCAGTCATTTTCCAGCTTTTTTGCATCGTTTTATTGGCAAATTTAGTCATCAGCTGCATTTATAAGGGTTAAACTTCAGCCAAGTCCTAGAAGATGATTTGTTAGGAAAATATTTGGTTATTGCCCCCAAAAAGTCAAGATTGAAAATTCTTCATAGAAATTTTGCCTGTCCAAAAAGGAAGTTGTCAGGGAACTACCTTTCCAAAAGACAGGCTATGCTGGTCCTAGCTTATTCCCTGGTCATCACTTTTAGGCAAAAGTTGTACCCTGAACTGAAGGTTGAATTGACAAGCACCTAGGCTATCCAATTGCTCAATTTTTAAAGTTTACAAAATGAACTATTTTGTCTATTAGTGTACATGTCATACTTTAAGAAACTTCACACTATCTCCTGGAGATTTGTGCCAACAGGGTCATTTAAGAAATTTAAAAATTATAAGATTGCCCCACCACATCTAAAATTGCCTTTCCAGTAGGAGCAGGAGTATGGACATTTTTTCCATATTTTGCTTCTCAGTGACCTCTGTCCGGAAGAGTTTATCATTGACATTTTTACCAATGCTGTAGATAGTTGGTATTACTTGACAAACAGTAGTACCCCAAAGGGCAGCATAAATTTCAATGCCACATTAGGCCTGACCATCATATAACTGGACATTCTTTTTCTCTATCTTGAGTGTTATTCAATACAAATATTACACTGGTCACTCTGCCCAAAATTTGCTAATTATAAATGTAAAATTTTTGGGCGTCCTAATTTTAAAGGGAGACCACAATATTAGATACAAAGATTACATCAATACACATGCATAATGTCCATATACAATGCCATGGGAAATATATTGAGATGAGAAAAATTCAATTTATATATGCTTGAAAGTGACATTTGAAGTAATTTTATAAAACAAAAGTTGGGTTTCCTGAAGTTTGATATCTTGGGGTTTGGGTGTCCAGATGACACCTAGACGCCCGGCTGGCTAAGACTACATGAACCAGTGTCTTAGCCAGGATTTAGAAACTGGGTGCTTAAAATTGGCAGTTGTAAAATTTTTGGGCGTCCAAATTTTTAAGGGGGATCATAATTTACTCATATTTCAACCATAAACAGGTATTAATTCATCAAAATTAGGCATAATATGCTTATACAATGCCATGGGAATAATATGGAGATGAAAAAAATTCAATTATATGCTTCAGATTAACATTTTTAGAAATTCCTCACAAAAAGTTTTGGGTGTCCTGAAGGGTGCTTTTTAAGGGTTTGGGCGTCCAAAAAGACACCCAGACACCCTGCTGGATAAGACCATGACATGAACACAGGGCTCAATATCCTCTATCAAATATCTTAAGAAATTTCTACGTGGCATTATGTTAATTAGCTTATGGTCCCTTAAGCTCAGAATTAGATTGTAAATACAATAAACCTTGGAGTATTAATGTTCAGTGTTGAGCTTTAACTTGTTGCATGATGGCATTAGGAAGTCTCTCAGCACAGTTATGTTTAGTGCCTGCCTGCCTTACACCCATGGTCTTAGCCAGCAGGGCGTCTGGGTGCCTTTTTGGACACCCAAACCCTTAAAAAGAGCCTCTCAGGGCACCCAAATTTTTTTGTGTGGAATTTCTAAAAATCTCAATCTTAAGCTTATAATTGATTTTTTTTCATCTCCTTTATATAATTCCCATGACATTGTTTAATGATATCATGCCTTATTTTGATGAATTCATACATGTTTATAGTTGAAATATGAGTAAGTTTGGACGCCCAAAATTTTTACAACTGCCAATTTTAGGGACCCAGTTCTAAATCCTGGCTAAGACACTGCTTACACCAGCAGGTGAGACCTGTCCTGATAGCTGAGTGGTCTTCAACCTTGCCACTAGGGTGTCATTAGGGCTGTCATCCTTACAGGACTGATCGGATATATTTCAGATGTTGATTAATCGGAACGGTAAAAACCTGTAATATCGATCCATTCTATAAACTGCGCGCCCCTTCCTTAACCGTGTTATTTTGCATCATACTTGAAAGTAGTTCCCTCGTGTTGTTTGTCGGCTTGAGAAACTTCCAGGAAAACATTGAAAGTGCTTGATGTACATATTGTTCTAAGTTTTCCCAGATTGGTGACAGTCCCTTTGCTGCTTTGGGTGTTGTTACTAATTATTATAAATGCTTTTTATTGGTCATGTTCCAGTGTTTCCTATCCTTACCAATTCATTCGCCAAATAGACAAATATTTTGTTGATTATCAAACCTAAATAATTCAGGTATCAATGACAGTCCTAGGTCAGGCTAGGAGTCATCGATATGCTTTATATCGGTGTCCAAAACATAGGGTTGGGAATTGGTCAATAATCAGTTGCAGTCAACTGATAGATTGTCAATCATATTTGGTTCTTCACACTTTTTCAGTAATTCGGCACTAGAGGTCTAGAGCGTAAAACCAAGTGATTGTCTATGACAATTTCTTGCTATTAGCATCCACTCTAACTTCGCTTTGAAGTTTTTCTGGAACTTAGTTTCATGGTAAGAAAGATGACAACTTGCTGGTCATTTAGTTTTGTTTTTCGTCGCTAGGTGTCACCTTTTCTGATTATTATCAATTGCCAGTTTGGTAATTGATAAATTAGTAAAAGAGAGGCAACTGATTTATTATTGATTATGATCGATGATCGGCCCAACACTATCAAACCAACATCTGCTGTCAATTGATGACGATGACATTGCCGTCTCGATAGACTCGATACACCTAGTATCGGTTCATCAAGATAGCAAAAAATTAAAAGAAAGCAGCTTGCTGGTGCAGCCAACTGCATTAGATTGTGCTGCGGTTGTCACTAGGCCGCCTCTCATGGGCGCCACCATGTTGTTATAAGTGGTACCTTGCCTCGCTTCCTTTTGTGTTATGATGGGAAGAGAAATGAAGTGAGGCCGACCACCAATGGTATTTGATGAAAAATCACAATCAATGTTTAGTGATTAAATCTGTTGCATGGCAAGTTATTTAAGTTTTGCTCAGCTAATAGTAGTGTTCGTCCGATTGTTCGAACAAGCCGAACAGCGTTCGTTTGTGGCTCCGATTATGATGATCGAACGCAATTTCACATGTTCGAACAAAAAAACGAACATGGATAAAAATTCTATTCAAAGAAATAACTGGACTTTCGGTAGTCCTGCCTGTCAGAAAATCTGAGAAAAAGTTTAGTTACTTATTTATTGCCCCACCAAAGAGGAAACACTGCTGGACCGCTCCAGATCCACCTCTCTGAGCGTGCCGAGGCGCGGTTACGATGCCGCCATTGTTGTTGTGGTTAACGGCACACCATAGCGCAAATGCGCATGACGCAATTACGCTAGTGTGTGTTGATACCGCTAGGTGTCGCGGTACCTTATGACTAAAGTAAACAGCAATGGTGACATGGAAAACCATGTACACAACTTCGATTATTAATCGGTCATCGGTCGTTCAGATGGACCGATGATCGATCTTGAAAATTGTGACCGATTCCGAACACTAGCTAATAGTAGTATACATGCTATACAATCTGAATCCAAAGAGGGCCCCATTGAAAGAGGTACTGGGAAGACAAATAGAGAGAAGGGGGAGGCAAGTGTTGTGGCAGTGGGCTAAAGGCCGCAAGGGGAGTAGAAGATGACACATTAAGATCCATGTGCCACAAATCCAGACCCATAGTACAGATTAGTAGAGGTGGAAGGTGCAGGCAGGGACTTAGCCAGGACCCGTCCTACCTGTCTTTTGGACAGGTAGATTCCTAAAAACCTCCTGTTTGGACAGGCAAAATTTTCTATGATGATTTTTCAATTTTGACTTTTGGGGTGTAATAATCAAATATTTTCCTAACAAACCATCTTCTAGGACAAAGCTGAAGTAAAAATTGCCCTTTTTGACACACTAGGCTATTATATGTAGCTGGTATAAGGATTTGAAGAAGATAAGTAGCTAAATCTGGACGGGCAGATATTTTGAAATAGCTATTTTGGACAGGCATTTTTGAAATCTTGCCTAAGACCCTGGGTGCAGGTATATATATAGGGCACAGGGCACTGATTCAACCCGAGGTCCACCCCTCGAAATTATCAAGAAATGATTGCGCTCATTGCGTCTTTGCACTGTATCTGGCCCGCGATCATTTCTTTGAAATTTTGGGGTCTATTGGACCAGTCATACATAACTCTACAGGTGTACACAATAGTATGACCAATATCACAACATTTCAAAGAAATCGCATGCTACATACAGTGCGCACCACAGGGTACGCACTGAACTGTAAACAACAATGGTGCAGGGGCTTAGCCGTAATGCGTCCAGCGTGTCATTTGGACACGCAGAACACTGTTTTTTGACAGTTTGGACACCCAAAATTTTATGACAGAATTTGCTGAAGATGACTTTTCTTAGAAGATAGAAGATGTAGAAGCTGTAGTGTCACTTTTATAAGACACACAAAGCAGTATCTGGCCTAAAAAAGCAAAATCTGTAAAGGTATAGGGTCTATCTTATTAGTAGTATGTTTTTTGTACCACACTTTTGACACGCAAAAGTCTATGAAACCTCTATTTGGACACCCTGTTTCCAAATATCGGCTAAGACCCTGCAATGGTGGCTGTAGCGATGTCAACAATCTCTCAATCGTTAACCAGACATCATCTCCTATATATCAAGGTCACCCTCCTAATCATCCTACACTTGGACAGTTGGTACGAATAATTTTAGGGCGCAGTTGTCAGGGTAGGTTCAATTCAGCAGGACAAGGGTTAAGTTAGGGTGGCACATTTAGTGGAGGTGGTGGATTCTAGTCAGTTTGGACATCAGATTGATGGGTCCTGGCTTAGTCATTAATATTGAGGCCAGAGTCTTATCCAGGATATTAAAAATGCCTGACCAAAACAGCAATTCAGATGCTGAAAATCAGATGAAGTGTTTTAAATGGAAAATAGCAGAAAATATGTACTGCCCTTCTGTGCCCTTTTTTAGGGCCACACATGTTTTGATTGCTGCTGTGAGTGTTAGTGCAGGGTTTAACTGAGTGCTCAAGTTGGCAAATGGCAATCATTAAATTTCTGGCCATCTTATATTTTCAAGGTCCTGAGAAAAATGCTGAGAAATCTTACATCCCGAAACATGAAATAATGTCAGGGTTGAAATTAAGTGTTTTTTCCAGGGAGCCCTATTGCATCATAAAAAGCTGCCTTAATGTGTTGTATAGCAACAAGTACATTTTTGGGCTCCCTACTGCAGAAATTTGAGCAAGCGGCAGGAGAATTCAATCGAGCCCATTTCGAGCCCTGAATGTCTAAAAGATATATATCCTTATATATAGTGTTATGGGAATTATATTGATGCGGAAAAAATCAATTTTTATAGAAATTACTAACAAAAAATGGGTTCCCTAAAGGCTTTAGGGTATGGGTGTTCAAATGACACCCAGAAGTTAACCCTTATGCTGGTGGTGGCTAATTTTGCCAATACAAAATGATGCAAAAAAGCTGGAAAATGACTGAAACCCTGGCATATGGGTACTCATGTGAAAGAACTCGCTGAGAGCTATCCCATCAATGCCAACATGACAGGTTATGATAGTTTTCAAAAATATTTTTCCTCCCTGTACTTTGGACTAAAGTAGCCTCAGCATTGGAAGGGTTAAAACTATAACTGTTATGATACAACAAAAAAGAAAGGAAAATGCCTCTTAAACTAAGCACCAGCCTAAGACAAAACAACTTATATATATGGTTAGCATTGCTACCGCCAGGGACTTAGTCAGGACCCGTCCTGCCTGTCTTTTGGACTGGTAGTTTCCTGAAAACCTCCTATTGGGACAGGCAAAACCTTTGAAGAATTTTCAATTTTGTCTGTATACATGGTTGGCTAATGAAACAAAGCGCCCCTTTTAGGTATAGACTTATTATGTCTGCTGCAGTGGCACAAGTCAACTGTTAGACTAGGCTCCCAGTCCCTGTAATGTTCACCTTCCCTTAAATGTGTTGACCAAGCACTGTGGTGTGGTACCAGTTTTGGTAGATAGATGGCACCAGCCTGCTCCTCCTATCTCTATATGTCATAATCAAACTGAATCCTGGTGAGACAAATGTAAACTAAATTGGACACTCTGGCCATCTAGACTATTTGGTGCCTGGTAACAGAAACAAATAAGAGAAAAAAAATACATATGACAGCCTAGAAATCTAGGCTAGTCAACTGTCTATGCTGTCATAGAATTGGGCAACTTTTATAGTCTTAGCCAGCAGGGTGTGACTGTCTGGATGTCTTTTCATATCCATATAATTCCCATGACAATTCAGGATATATATTAAAGGATAGTATGCCATATTTTCAATATTTTGATAACTTATATGTATGTTTGAAATCTTAGTATAGTGTTGTTCCTCTTAAAAAATTTACCACAATTGCCAATTTTGGCCTCCCAGTTTCTAAAACCTTGCTAAGACCCTGGCAACTTTTATGACTGTTTGCTTCCCCTGATTTGACAAACCGGCATATTTCAAGCCCTATCCTGGACATGTTTATATGGTAAGCCTGTGTGACCTTCACCTTACTCCTGCATCGAGTCAGAGTCGAGTCTCGTGTGTGTCGTTATCGGCAAGGGAGCTCACCGACGACGACAAGAGCAGAACCAACCGTCAATTTCACACTACATCCTGTATAGAAAAACTAATTTATGTATATTCTTATCAAATATTAACATTTGTCCATCTTGTTTATTTCAGGGGCAACCGGATGAGAGTGGTGGAGAAAAATGTGATTGTAAGTACAGCATTGTGTTCTTTTTCTCTTTGCTCTGGGTACTATGTGGGGTATGCTGTACTGCATGTAAAAATAGCGTCGTCCTGATCGAGACTAGCAGCTGTCACGGCCCTGACGGAGTATGCGGCGACAACCAACGATATGAAGGTTAGGAGCAAAGTCTCCCTGCTCTACTTCCAGGACTGGAAAAATGGACAAGTTGATTATTGGGAAAGCTGTTGAATAATTGGGATTTTTTTGTGGAGGATTGAATATTAATTTCATTTACAAGTATTGATTAACATTGCTAATTTGTCTGGGAAAGCCTTGAATTTTTGCCATTATTTTAATGGGCTTTATTTCAAATTTGAATATGACTATTATATTAGTCTTAGATGTTGATCAAAGATTTTCTTGAAAATTAGATATTTTTGTTGTTGATATGCTTAAATTATTTTATATCTCTCCAACTGATAAGGGGAGACTTTCTTCTGACGTGACTGCAAGATAAAAAAATATCAAAAACCATTCAATGAAATTTTCAATTTTTCTCAGTATGGTAAAAAATACCTCTAAGTTTAGAGATTGTTACTTTGTTTAAATTCATTGGTCGATGTGAGCAGGATAGAAGCTTCCAAGGACTTGAAGTTAAGCTTGGGCTGATTTAGAAACTGGGTACCCAAAATTGGCAAGTTCTGTAAAATTTTTGGGAGTCCTATTTTTCAAGGGAGATCACAATACTCGGATTACAACCATAAGCATGTGTTTACTTATTGAAATAAGGTATGATATCTTTATACAATCCCATGAGCAGGGTCTGACACTAAGATTTCAGACTAGGGGCCTGAAAAGGTCTTTTGATGAAAATAAGTGGTCAAAAACAGGATTTCTGGTTATTATACATGATATTTTGGGCCCCTAGTCTGAAAAATCTAGGGGCCCACAGTAAAATCTAGGGGCATATGCCCCTGGGCCCCTGGGAAAGTCGAACCCTGCATGAGAAATACATTGAGGTTGAAAAATTTAATTGTATACTTGAAATTGACATTTAGAGAAATTACCCACAAAAAGTAGGGGTACTGAGGAGTGATTTCTGAGGGTTTGGTGCAGTGTCTTAGCCAGGATTTAGAAAGTGGGTGCCTAAAATTGGCAGTTGGAAAATTTTGGGCATCCAAATTTTTAAGGGGGATCACAATATACTTGTATTTCAATCATAAACATGTATAAATTCAGCAAAATAAGGCATGATATCATTAAATAATGTCATAGGCATTATAAGGAGATGAAAAAAATTCAATTATAAGCTTGAGCTTGAGATTTTTGGAGATTCCACACAAATAAATTTGGGTGTCCTGAGGGGTACTTTTTAAGGGTTTGGGTGTCCAAAAAGGCACCCAGACGCCCTGCTGGCTAAGACCATGGTTTGGTGTCCAAATGACGCCCTGCTGGCTAAGATTATGCTGTCTCAAGTTCTGTCATTTAGTTCAGTGGGCCATGGGATCCTGGTAGAAGCTTCAGAGGGCTTGAAGTTCAGATACGGCAAGACTCTCTTGAATATCCTGTTCTATACTTTATTACAAAGGCCATGTACACTACCAGGTTAGAAGATGCATGGGGCTTGAAGTTCAGATACGGCAAGACTCTCTTGAATATCCTGTTCTATACTTTATTACAAAGGCCATGTACACTACCAGGTTAGAAGATGCATGGGGCTTGAAGTTCAGATACGGCAAGACTCTCTTGAATATCCTGTTCTATACTTTATTACAAAGGCCATGTACACTACCAGGTTAGAAGATGCATGGGGCTTGAAGTTCAGATATGGCAAGACTGTCTTGAACATGCTGTTCTATACTTTATTACAAAGGCCATGTACACTACCAGGTTAGGAGATGCATGGGGCTTGAAGTTCAGATATGGCAAGACTGTCTTGAATATCCTGTTCTATACTTTATTACAAAGGCCATGTACACTACCAGGTTAGAAGATGCATGGGGCTTGAAGTTCAGATATGGCATAATGGCAAGACTGTCTTGAACATGCTGTTCTATACTTTACTACCAAGGCCATGTGCACTACCAGGTTAGAAGATGCATGGGGCTTGAAGTTCAGATATGGCAAGACTGTCCTGAACATGTTGTTCTATACTTCACTACCAAGGCCGTGTGAAATACCAGGTTAGAATGTGAAATACCAGGTTAGAAGATACAGAGGGCTTGAGGTTAAGCTCGGGCTGCTGACAATATTTCACTACATGCAAGCAAGCTATGAGTAAGCTTCAGAGGGCTTGAAGTTAAGATGGAATTGACATGAAATACATAATTTCCTAAAATCCTATCCTCACTAGGCCACAGGAGCGGCAGAAGCAGGGGTCGACACTAACAGTGAACCGCTGGCCCCAGGCTAGTAAAAATCCCCCAAAATGACTTTGGGCTGGCCAGTAAAAAACAAGTTCAACTGCTCCTACAGGGACAGTAAACATTGGGGGTCATTCTTGTTGACAAGTTTTACCCCACATCAGGCACATCAAATGCCTTATAATGTTATGAGAAAATTTTCTAGGACCAGTAAAAACTTTGATGGACCAAACAGTAGATCCTTGGTCCTACTGTTCCTACGGGGCCAGTAACTTTTTAAGTTATCGTCGAGGCCTGAGAGGGCTTGGAAGTTCAGCTGTGGCAGCTGAAATAGAACTTAAATGTACCTATATTTCACTACAGGCTAGCCACCCTCGTAGGAGCTGCCGAGGGCTTGAAGTTATGATTAGTTTGAGATTGTTTCTTTCCTATATATCTATTGTTCACTAGGCAATACAGGCTTTTAATAGTTGTAGAGGTCTTGAAGTTAAGATTGGATTTAGCTGTTAACTTTCCTTTCTTCAGTTCACTAGGGCATACAAGCTTTGGAAAGTTGTAGAGGTCTTGAAGTTAAGATTGGATTTAAGCTGTTAACTTTCCTTTCTTCAGTTCACTAGGGCATACAAGCTTTGGAAAGTTGTAGAGGTCTTGAAGTTAAGATTGGATTTAAGCTGTTAACTTTCCTTTCTTCAGTTCACTAGGGCATACAAGCTTTGGAAAGTTTTAGAGGTCTTGAAGTTAAGATTGGATTTAAGCTGTTAACTTTCCTTTCTTCAGTTCACTAGGGCATACAAGCTTTGGAAAGTTGTAGAGGGCTTGAAGTTAAGATTGGATTTAAGCTGTTAACTTTCCTTTCTTCAGTTCACTAGGGCATACAAGCTTTGGAAAGTTGTAGAGGTCTTGAAGTTAAGATTGGATTTAAGCTGTTAACTTTCCTTTCTTCAGTTCACTAGGCAGGGCTCGACGTTAAGGCTAGCCCTGTAGCCCCGGGCTAGTTATTGAAAGTCAGGGCTAGTAAATTCTACCTGTGAGTAGCCCTGAGGGGCTAGATAGAATTAGAATATCAGCGCTTAAAAAATTATGAAGCCCACCTTTGGCTCTGCATACCTGGATGATAATTTAACTCAATTTACCACAATACACTGTATTCTTTTCATGTTATCAACAGAGGCTATGATATCAACAGAGGTCACTATTTCAAAAGAGTTGTCATTAATACCAGGGCTAGCAAAAATATTTCAGGGCTAGTATTTAAGTTCTGGTAACTAGCCCTGCTGGGCTTATGAAGTTTTTTCTTAATGTTGAGCCCTGCTAGGGCATACAAGCTTTGGAAAGTTTTAGAGACCTGTCTTGAAGTTAAGATTGGATTTAAGCTGTTAACTTTCCTTTCTTCAGTTCACTAGGGCATACAAGCTTTGGAAAGTTGTAGAGGTCTTGAAGTTAAGATTGGATTTAAGCTGTTAACTTTCCTTTCTTCAGTTCACTAGGGCATACAAGCTTTGGAAAGTTTTAGAGGTCTTGAAGTTAGGATTAAATTAAGATTGTTCCTTTCTTATCTGTAGTTCACTAGACCATACTAGCCTTGAAAACTTGTAGAGGGCTTAAAGATTAGATTGAGATTGTTACTTTCCTTTCTTTAGTTCACTAGGCCATACAAGCTTTTGAAAGTTGTAGAGGGCTTAAAGCAGGGTCTTAGCCAGGATTTAGAAACTGGGTGCCTAAAATTGCCAATTGTGAAATTTCTGGGCGTCCAAATTTTTAAGGGGGAACACAAAATACTCAGATTTCAACCATAAACATGTATAAACATATCAAAATAAGGCATAATAACCTTATATACAATGTCATGGGAATTATATTGAGATGAAACAATTCAATCATATGCTTGAAATTCACATTTTAAGAAATTCCTCACAAAATAATTTGGGTGTACTGTGGGGTGCTTTTCAAGGGTTTGGGTGTCCAAAAAGACACCCAGACGCCCTGCTGGCTAAGACCATGGCTTAAAGTTAAACATAAGATTCAATATTCCCTTCAACCAATATAGTTAGCCACTTGTACCTTTATCATGTGATATGACCAATAAGTTATCTGCCTTTATCCAGTGAGCCAGGTAAAAGCTGTAAGGCAGGGTGCAACGTAGGCTCCAAAACATTACTTGCCGAGCGGGCCAAGCTGGTCATAAAGTTTACTTGCCCCGCCAGCACTTCCACTTACCCTGCCACTCTGTTAAACAAAGGTACAAGTTATATTGTGTGCAGACTTTGCCCAAATCATTACTTGCAGAGCGGGGCAAGTTAGGGGCTTGTTCTTCTTGCCCTATTGCCATTTTTTTGCCAAATTCACTTGCAACGGGGCAAGTGGTTATGTTGCACATTGTAGAGCCAGAGGGTTTAATGTTTAGCTTAATAGGCGGAGACAATCTGTCTGTCCTTGGGTTCAGTACCTAGGCTAAATACAAGCTTGGTATAAGCTGCAGAGGGCTTATGTTTTTAAAGCTTATGCTGAGAGCCTGAGACAGTCACTGTTCTTTAAAAAAATTTGTGAAGTATGCCGTGTGAGTGGAAAAGAACATATAGTCTTAGCCAGCAGGTGTTGTGGGCTTCATTTGGCACACAAATCACCCCAAATGTTTTGTGAGGAATCTTTTATGATGTCAATTTTAAACATTTTTTCCCAACTCAATATAATTCCCATGGCATTGTTATAAGGTAATTATGCCTTATTTCAATAAATAAATACATGTTTTAAAAGGTTGTAATCTGAGTATATTGTGGTCTCCCTTGAGAAAAAGGTTGCCTCCAAACTATTGATTTGACTTTCATAGCCTGATAGCAGGACATGTTTTGCAAGACAAATAACATATATTCTCCTATTTTTTCAGCCTGAAGGGGTTTTTACCAATCAAAGGTTCACTCACACAGCCTTATCTCTGATTGTAAGTACTTGAATTATTTAATTACACACTTAAATAGGGATTGGCAAAACGTTCATGATGCAATATTACAATATCAAGATTTGGTTTGATAATACAGTATCTTAACAACATTGTTTACAATATTTCCTACCTTACAACAACTTAAATTTGCTAAATTTAGCACAGTCAACTTCAATATTATCTTTAACAAATAATGAACTGCCTTCATGCGGAGGTGTCCAAGTAACAGTTTTTAAGTCATTTGTATATCGTTAAGTAGTATCAGTATAACAAATCTTAAATGATACAATACTTTTTTTGGCCAGGTTTTTAAAGGAAAAATGTTCCATATTTCATTCTTGCTATTTTTCTCATTTCAGGGAAGTAATGTCCAGGTTCATGTGAAAAATGGTGGTATATACGATGGCATTTTTAAGACATTTAACCCAAAGGTGAGTTGTATTTTATATACATGTGTCCCTCTGGCCTCGGTTACTCCAGTTGAGAACTTAATAACTAATGACTTATCATGTACAATGTATTATGCTAGGACCCGACCCGACTATTGGCACACTTGAAAACCTCCATTTTGGACAGGCAAAAATTCCTCTGAAGAATTATCAATTTTGACTTGTTGGGAGAAATTACTGTAAGTCTTCCTAAAAAATCTCTTGGGGGTCCAATATTTGTAGGGAGACTGTGATATCTTCTTTCTATAAACATATGTTTATTAATACATGTAATTGATAAGATGTATGAATAGCATCATAGTAGCGCTTTATTGAAGTGAACATTGCAAATTATTTGCCTGAAATTGGCATTTTAAGAAATTACTGACCTAGATATTTGGTCCAAGTGTTATTATCAAGGGTTCAGGTGTCCAAACGACAGCTTTTGGGTGTCAAAATTACACCCAGCCCACCCTGCCGGCTACAATGCTGTCTGATGCTACTGTTATTTCGCAAGCTCTGAAAGTGTGTCCTTTTGCTTCCAGATGGAAGTGGTGCTTGAGATGGCTCACAAGATAGAAGATAAGAGTAATCCTAACGTTATACCCTCAAGAGACGGACTTATCGAGAAAGTCATCTTTAAGCTTCCAGATATAGTTGAGATATGTGCTAAGAATGTAGATCTGGATTATGCATGTAAAGGTAAGTGAACTTTTGATATTCATTATTAATGATAATGACAGCAACAACAATATTGATAATAATGATAATGATAACAACAATATTGATGATAATAATAATGATAATAA